>BQNB010012560.1:0-50013 GCA_026074375.1 Tanacetum coccineum
AAGGCTGGACGCACTCAACATAGATTTTGATGAGGAGTTGTACCCTCATATGCTGACGGTGATCGTAGGTCATCGATGGGTGATCGGGCACGGCCTGCGCTTAGCCGTGATGAAATGTGCTGAGTCTATGGAGCTGAGGCAGGTGTTTGCCAATGTAGTGTCCGCTGGGATTGCCAAAGGCATGCGTGAAGGACTTAAGCATAGTGTAGAGAATGGGAAGGCTAAGTTAGACTTAGCAGCTGTCAAGGCGTACGACCCGGAAGCTGATGATAAATTCACCACGGCCCTTCAAGCTCTAAAGGACTTGGAGTATACTTTAGTTGATCAACTGGAGCGGTTGAAGGATACCTCCATAGACTTAATTATGGCATCCCTACACTTGGAGAGCGATACCAGAGAGGATGCTCCACAATTCATCCGTGATCTTCGCCCTAGTTCTTCCCAGCTCAAGATACCTGTGTACCCGGAGGTACGTGACCCTAAAGACCCCTGGGCTTTTGAAGAGGAAATTTTGTTGGAAGACGCCATCGCGGCTAACATAAGCCGCGCAGAGAAGAAGAAGAAAAGCAGGGTGGTATGCCGCACCCATGGGGTCGGTTCAGCCCATCATGCTAGATCTGATGGTGTTCATGTGTCAGTGCCTACCGTAGCTCCTCAAGGTCTAAAAATCCTGTTGGTGGACGCTGCTACACAAACTGAGGTATCTGAAGATGAGGGATCTCCGAGGCTGCTTAGGTCCAAATCCTTACCTCCTATGTTTAATTTGGAGTGGTCATAGTACCGCCTGTGGTACTTAGATAATTTTTTGGTTTGTAATATATACACGGATGTCCGTGATTAACAATGTACGTGAACAATGTTTATAATTTATCATAACGCACTTGTAGTGTCTTATATGCTCCGTGGGAGTCTTTTCTTATATACCTAACGTCTTAAGTATACATAAAGGACACAGAGTCCGTAGCCGCTGGGTTTGCAACCCTCTTATGCGGCAAGCCAATTATGAGGATGCTTAGCCTATAATTATCCAGAGATAACGACAAATAATATGAATTAAAGACAAAAGAGAAATTCACTAAAAAGTTTAACTTTTCATATAAATGAGGCGCTGGGTTAGCTAGACCCAGCGGAGTTTTATTCATGTCCTAAAAACAAAACAAAAAAGATAGAATACATGGATTACTTTATTACGAGTCTTTATTGTAGTGCAAATTCATCCATGCATGAGCCGTGGCTCAGAGATAACACTTTTTGAGATTGGCGATGTTCCACGTCCTTGGGAGGACTGTCCCGTCCGTAGATCTTAGCTTGTATGCTCCATCTCCCAGTGATTCCATTACCTCGTAAGGTCCTTCCCACTTTGGACCAAGCTTTCCTCCATCTACGGCATGACTGGCGTCATTACTACGATAGACAAAGTCTCCTGGCCTGAAAGTAACGCCTCTGACCCTGGCGTTGTAGTACTTTTTCATATTCAACTTGGCCTTAGCTTCACGGATTGCCGCGCGCTCGCGTCTTTCTTCAAGGAGATCCAAGTTTAACCGTAGCTCTTCATCATTGTGCACGGCGTCTACTACCGCGGTGCGGTATGTTGGCATTCCGATTTCTGCAGGTATAACGGCTTCCGTCCCATAGGTCAGGGAGAATGGAGTGTCATCATTGCTTGATTTGATCATCGTACGATGGGCCCAAAGGACATGGGGGAGTTCTTCCAGCCAATTCTTGTTTCCTTCGCCGAGGCGAGCCTTAATTCCTTCACCCAAGCTTCTATTTGCCCTCTCCACAAGTCCATTGGACTGCGGATGTTTTACCGAGGCGAAATGTTGTATGATATTTAACTTTTCGCACCAATCTTTGAATGGGTCGCCACTGAACTGTTTGCCGTTGTCCGAGACTATCTCTCCGGGGAGTCCAAAGCGGCATACTATGTTATCCCATACAAACTTCTTCACTTGAGTGCCGCTAATTGTCGCCACGGCCTTTGCTTCTATCCACTTTGTGAAATAATCCATAGCGACTATCAAGAACTTGACCTTCCCTGGCCCTTCCGGGAAAGGACCCGCGATATCAATCCCCCATTTGTAGAATGGCCACGGAGCCGTGATGGGAGTCAGCGGCTGCTGGGGGTGTCTTGGCACGGGACGGTGTACCTGGCAATCCTTACACTTGCGTATCATATCCCGTGCATCTCGATGCATGGTTGGCCAATAATATCCAGACCGCATGGCCTTGGCTACCACGGATCGCGGCCCCGCATGCATACTGCACGATCCCTCATGAATCTCCCGGATTACGTAATCCGCTTGAAGTGGCCCGACGCACCTTAGCCATGGCTTCAAGAACGAGCGCCGGTAGAGAATCCCTTCCCATAATTCGTATTGTCTAGCCTTAATGCGGAGTTTGCTTGCCTTTTTACGATCGTCTGGAAGAGTTCCATCTTTCAAATATTCTAATATCGGCGTCATCCATGTTGGTCCTTCTTCCTCTACCACGGCCGCCACTTCTTTCTCTTGTATGGATTTTTCTTTAAGTATTTCGACCAGGACTTGTTTTGATAAATGTGCAAAGCTGGTTGACGCGATTTTGCTCAGGGCATCTGCTTTCTTGTTTTTACTTCTTGGGACTTGGCTTATGGAAAAACTGTCAAAGCCGCCGACCAAGCTTTTGGTCTTCTCGAGGTATTTGATCATATTGTCTTCCTTTGCAATGTATGTCCCGAGAACTTGGTTTGCTACCAGTTTAGAGTCAACGCTCACTTGTACATTGCGTACTCCCATTTGCGCCGCTATCCGTAGCCCCGCTATCAGCGCTTCATATTCTGCCTCGTTGTTGGAAGCGGCGAATTGGAATCTTAGCGCGTAGGTGAATTCCGTCCCTTCTGGACTCGTTAGTATCAGCCCAACGCCTGATCCATCAACGCATGACGAACCATCCGTGAACAGTGTCCACGGCTCTTGTGGAACCTCTTTCACTGATGTATTTGCTGGAACTTCATCGGGTTTCTCAACGAGGAAATCTGCTAGGATCTGGCCTTTCACAGATGTTCGTGGTCGGTATGTGATATTGTGTTCTCCTAGCATAACGCTCCACTTTTGCAATCGCCCCGCTACATCGGGACGCGAGATGATTTGCTTAATGGGCTGGTCCGTGATAACTGCAACAGGATGGGCTTGGAAATATCTTCGTAGCCGCTTGGCAGCGCAGACCAGCGCCAGGATGAGCTTTTCCATCGGGGTATAGTTTAACTCAGCGCCTTGCAATGCCCGGCTTACGAAGTAGACTGGCGTCTGGATCGTATCTCTCTCTGTCATCAAGACCGCACCAACTGCTCCGTGGGAGGCAGACAAGTACATTATTAGTTCCTCCTTTGGTTTTGGTGCTACCAGCATGGGTAGCTCAAAGGTCCAATGGAAGTCGCTTTTTTGGTGCATTTCTTTAAGGTTATAAAGAGCGGCAAGGATTTTTCCTCTGACTTGGAAAGAAACCTGTTTAGGCCGGCCAACTTCCCATTGAGGCTCTGGACCTCCTTGATTGTTCGTGGGGATGGAAGTTGTAGCACAACGTCTACCTTATCTGGGCACGGTTTTATTCCTTCTGGGCCGATCATGTACCCCAGGAACATCCCTTCCCCTGCTCCAAACGTACATTTTTTTGGATTAAGCTTCATATTAATCTTTCATAACGTATGAAACGTTTCTTTAATGTCCCTTAGTAGCTCTGTTTTCGTGTGACTCTTGATGACCAAGTCGTCAACATACACCTCCAGGTTCCAACCCACCTGTTTGTCAAATGCTTTGTCCACTAGCCGCTGGTACGTGGCCCCAGCGTTCTTGAGGCCGAAGGGCATTTTGATGTAGCAATATACCCCCTGAGGGGTATGGAAAGCCGTTTTTTCTTCATCCACTTCCGCCATCTGTATTTGATGGTAGCCTTTGTATTGCGTATTTTATCCAAGAAGCACTTAAAAGGATTCCGCATAAGGACTCGATACCTTCTAATCATCTCTGGGAGAGGATACAATCCTGCGGACAGGCTTGTTTAAGTCCGTGAAATCCCACGCACATCTCCAGCTTACCGACGTGTTTCTTTACCATGACGGATTGGATAGCCAAATCGTGCGTAGTAGGGACTTCACGCCATGATCCCGGCCTCCGCCAGTTTTTGTACCTCTGCTTGGATAGCCTTGGCGCGCTCTGGGGTGTGACTCCTCTTTTTCTACCGTACGGGCGGGTATCCATCACGGATGTTGAGTTGGTGCTCAGCTATTGACCGAGGCACCCCCGTCATGTCGGATGGCTGCCACACGAATATATCCAAATTCGCTTTTAGGAGCGCGCATAATTTTGTCCGTCCTTTGGCTGATAGTGCCCCTCCAATAGCAATCTCTTGGTCCAAAAAATCCAGATGTATGGCCACTTTAAAATTTTCGTGATGTGTTTCGGCCTTCTTTTCAGTGTCTTTGGGTGTTGCTGAAATGATCGCGCACTCAGTTGGCGTCAGGATAGTACTATGGATAGTCACTATTCCGCTATTCACCGGGAATTTGATCATTCCGTGAGCAGTGGATGGTACCGCTTGGATCTCTCTTATCCCCGGCCGTCAAATGATACCATTGTATGGTGACGGCGACCTCACTATCATAAAGTTCATCCATGCTTTCGTAGAGTGCTATGCGTCTCCTATAGTCACCAAGAGCCTTAGCTGTCCAAGTGGCCATATTGTTTCCCCAGACCATTTGGCTCTTGATTTCCGGCCGGATCCGGTTGAAGCAGTGTTCAAAAAGTACCTCCATCGAGGAGCCTCCGTCCACGTACATACGCAGTGTACTGCATGTTCACCATAATATTTCTGCTTTCTCTAACGACGGACCCTCTGGTCATTTTATCTGACGATTAATGGTGGGAACGTTAATTTCTTTGGACGCGGGCAGAAGCTATGTGTAACCTTTATGTCGCGTCAAACTCTTCGCATGGTTGTATCGTTTAGATGGACGCGGCTTTTGTCTTTTGGCGGCAGAAATCCTTCTGTACCAGTCTGTTTGTTGATCTTTGTCTTGCACGGATTCTTGATGAAGTGCGATGAGCTTGCACTCCCTGCTCTCACACAACTCTCTTTTATCGGCTTTTTAGCTACACACACTATCAGTGTTGTGTCCTTTATCATTGTAGAATTCGCAGAACTTGTTGCTGGTTCTCTTTTCTACCGGGGTCACCATGGGCGGTGGTGGTTTAAACTTTCCTGATTCAGCCGCAAAAAATTCTTTGGGCGTTCTTGTCAAGGGAGTAAACTTGTTGGACCCTCGCCTATCCTTTGGCTGACTTCGAAAGTCAGGTCTCGGAACAGAGGCGTGTCGCTTGGATTGGTCCTGTAACTTCCAAGGTGTGTGAACTTTCTTCTTAGAAGCGGCCGCGGTTTCTTTCCGTATAAAAGCCGCGGTGGCTGTCATCATTTCCTCCAGAGTCTTTGGGACGTGCTCATTGAGACGTTTTATCAATTCAGGATTATTGACTCCATGCATGAATCCGGAGATTCGCATGCATTCAGGGGCTCCTTTCATGCGCCCAGTTTCAATTTTGAAACGCTCCATGAATTCTTCAATGGTCTCCCCATCCCTTTGTTTGATGTTGTGAATTTCTACTGGATCTTTCACGTACTTCTTTTGCTGCATGAAGTACGCTAGGAAAGCCGCTTTTAGATCCTTGTACCCATCTATGCTTTCTGGAGGCAGCTCATCGAACCAGACTCTCGCGGCCCCTATTAGGGTAGAGTTGAACATGTGACACCAAGTAGGCATTGCCCAACGTTCTACTTGTGCCGCGGCTTGGAAGATTTTCAAATGGTCTTCCGGGTCACCGGTTCCATCATAGGTTTTCACATTGTTAGGCATTCGTGTCTTCCGCGAACTTTGGAAGTTGCGGATTCGAGGTGTGAACGGATCTACATCCTCGCAAGTCCAGGGTACGGCCAGGTCTTCATCTGTAGTCCCGTGCCTTTTTCCCTTTGATTTCCAGCGTCCTCCATTGCTGGTACTGCTTGCTGATATGCGAGATGACGGGGACTCACTTGACCTCCTTTTCTTCGTGCGGCGGGAGTGATCCTCGTCGTAGGAGCGATCTCTGTACTTAGTTTTTGTCCCGCGTGAGGATTGAGTATCTCCATACGATTCTTCGACGCCACGGAGGAGGTCTTTGACTCTGGGGCGGTTTCTACCTTGAGAATGGTCCCTAGAGCTTGCCCTGCTTGGCCCAGACTTGGTTGTGCTTGGGGAGTAAGTGTCGCTAAGCCGCTCGAACGCACTCTTCTTCCGGTGACTTAAACGATTGAACACGCTTTTGTCGTCGTTCCTTCCCCAGCCATGTGTCTTGGACTTCTCTAGCGTGTGGCGGTGCCTTGCAGGCGGGCTGCCGTCACTTGAGCTCAGGGAGTAATCCCTTGCTTTTCGGGTTTTCTTGGAGCTTCCTCCGAAGTCCAATCTGGTCTGGACCTCTTTTCGCTTATCACGGCGTATCCTATCCATGATGATGGGCAAGATGTCATCGTAATGTTCCTCACAGAAATTTAGGATGTTGGCCCTGGGCATGGCATCCGTTTCATTCGGCGCCTTTTCTTTGGCGCCAGTGTTCTTGACAGTGGCGATCACCGGGGTGGTGTCAGCCATTGCACTCATTGCTTCTGAGAGTAGTTCCTAGTGTTGGGTCCCACGGATGGCGCCAACTTGTTGATACAAAAGTTGGGTTGGATTGCGTTTGGCCCGAACAAGCGGTTATTCGGGTATGGAGCACCTTGTTCTTGTACCAAGTGAATTTGTTTGAGAACCCTGCACAAGGAAAAAGCACCGTTAACCTTATCGTGGGAGCGGATCCCACGATTAGACTCCGGCGTGAGAGTAAGTGTATATTCTTTGGAGAGTAATCGAATGTGATTAGGGTTTTTGTGATACCTGTACCGATGAGAATCATCCTCCTTTTATAGGCCTCATACCCCGTAGGGTTTTCTTATCTTTCGGCCCAAGACGCGTCCGATATATTCGGGATATGGCCTTATCTTGACACATTCAAATAAGGAGAGTATATCCCTTATTTTGGTAAATTATCTTTCCCTAAAATAGCTCATAAGGATATTAACACACGTTCTGGGAACCGTGTTCTGGCAGCCGCGGCCCAGACTGGCGTCCGTGACCGCTACCCGTTGGCCCAAATAACGATACCAACTACAAGCCCATGATCGTGTCAGTGGGCCGGGTCGGTCCACACTATACGTAATATATTTACACTAGAGGCCTATACGAAGTTTTTTTTATTATTTCTTAATTTAATAATAAAAATAATAGTAATAATATTATCTATAAAATCATTCTTTTTTCTAAAATTTAAAATACATTAAATATTTGGTATACTTATAAATTTATTAAAATATATAGAAAATGAATAATTATATCTATAGAACTTAATTTATTATTATCATTTTTAAAAATTTTGATGTTGATCGTAAATTTTGTTAACTAATAATAATATAATGTTATTTTACAATTAAGCATAAAAGAGAAAAAGAAAAAGTTCACATAATTTCGTGTACTTTTGTTTTTCTACATAAATTAATAACTTGATATTTGTTGGGTGTAAAAACCTTTTACCCACCCACAAAATAAATTAATAACTTAATCTAATTCATTTTGACCAACATGAAATTTAATTTGAATTTTTATTAACTAACGAGACATTCAGACCCGTGCGATGCACCAGCTTTATTTTTTGATAAAAAATTGATATTTGATTTCGTTAAGGGTCAAACTTCTTCCTAAGAAAGATACCGCTTAGACTACTGCCAAACACTTGTTTCGTCTTCTGCTTGTGAGTTGGACGCTACTTGTTATTGAGCCTTGACGGTGAAAGCGATGTTTTGATTTCTGTTCCTGGTAAAATAAGAGCAGCTGATCTGGAGCTTTCTTTTGTTCCTTTTCACGTCATCTTTTCAACTCTCCATTGACTGCTTTCTGAGCAAATTCCGCCATGTGGGCCTGCTTCAAAGTTGCCTCGGTGGAAGCTTTCAATTCGTCGATTTCCTTTTGTGTTGCTTCTGACCGTTTAACTGCTTGTTTCTTACTTTCTCCAACAGCTTCAATCTATAGACAATATAACCAAACAACCAATATAAGAACATGTATTATTACTATTCTCATCTTACAACTGAACCGAAATTTAGTGATTACAGATTATGCCAAAGTGAAGATGTTACTCTCATACGTTTTATTACACAAAAATTGTTAACGCTAATAAAAAAGCTCCATTATGCAATTCGTATATATATAATATGTTTTACGTTCTTTTAATGAAAGCAATTTTGGGGGAGTTCTGATTACCTGCAACCCGCCTCATTTCAGCCTTTCATGTATTTAACAAATGTGAGGAACACACTATTTAATTTTGGAGCACTTCAGATAAAGACTTGGTTTGGATATTTTCCTCTAAGTAACACACAAATAAAAACACTTTTACAATATTGAAAACATATTTATAGGTTGTTTAATTAAAAAACCATACAATACATGGATGACAAATGCATTTAATTGATGCACCAATTAAGCACATATGTGTGATTTGCTCTATTTTTACTTGTCATTCAGAAATCTTACTTAGCCACTCATGTAGCTCAAAGGTTACCAACATGAGTCGCATACTATTGGGTACTTGTCAAAGTATTTGTCCGATTTCACTGATCCCCGCAAACCGGAGAATTTTTCAGCGTCTCGTAGAACATCATGTCTAGACTTTAAATGAAACATACATTTACAAATTTGTCTGTTATTTTACTAACATTTTCTCTAAGCAAATCCAATGCAAACTATGGTAACTCATAGCGTGTATAGATTAACATGAATCCACCGTAGTATGTTTAAGTTAAAGGAAAATCAATGTTTAGGTCATTAACTATCCTACATACTTATTATGATTCTGATCATGAAAAAAATGATCAATCCAATTAAAAGTTTCTAAATTTTTTATATAAAAGTTATTTTAGTTGATTTATGATCTGATATGCAAAAGAAGTGCAATGTATAAAACGAAACAAACTAACGGAAAATAAAACATGGGCAGCCAAAAACGTACCATCTAGGCATTATTGCATCATCATCACCCAAAGTATCAGAGTTATCAGCTTTAAGAATTTGCCTCATTTGTTGTATACAATTAAAAACACATCAGGACGCTCATCTTTAGTAATCTTTTCCTCGTGTTTCACTGTATACAACTTCTGCATGGTACGCAAGTGGTAGAGGCCAACATGTAAAGTTCAAGCGGTACTGATGGAATATTTATGTTTCTAACTTTATCTTGCTCTTTGTCTTCGATGCAATATCTGTTAAAATCTAATAGTAGGTTTAAGTTACGTTTTTCTTTGTACCTGTTATATATACACATAAGTAAATATATTAGCTACATGTGGTCAAATGTGTATTAGAACCTGTTGTAATGAGCGTTGTTTATGTTTGGATTTCTTACTCTACTTGGTATTGTTCAAGTTCTGGCATATCTAGGTTTAGGTAGTGGAGTAGGGCAAGGAAGGAGTCCTTGTAGCCGAAACACTATAAATACTTGTGCCATATCCTTTACTTTTATGTTTTGCATATATCGTTAAATCATGTGTGTATATTATACTAACAAATAGATCTAACAACCAACAAAACAACTTGTCAAAGTATTTGTCCGATTTCACTGATCCCCGCAAACCGGGGGATTTTTCAGCGTCTCGTAGAACATCATGTCTAGACTTTAAATGAAACATACATTTACAGATTTGTCTGTTATTTTACTAACATTTTCTCTAAGCAAATCCAATGCAAACTATGGTAACTCATAGCTTGTATAGATTAACATGAATCCACCGTAGTATGTTTAAGTTAAAGGAAAATCAATGTTTAAGTCATTAACTATCCTATATACTTATTGTGATTCTGATCATGAAGAAAATGATCAATTCAATTAAAAGTTTCTAAATTTTTTATATAAAAGTTATTTTAGTTGATTTATGATATGATATGCAAAAGAAGTGCAATGTCTAAAACGAAACAAACTAACAGAAAATAAAACATGGGCAGCCAAAAAACGTACCATCTAGGCATTATTGCATCATCATCACTCGAAGTATCAGAGTTATCAGCTTCAAGAATTTGCCTCATTTGTTGTATCCAATCAAAAACACATCAGGACGCTCATCTTTAGTAATCTTTCCCTCGTGTTTCACTGTATACAACTTCGGCATGGTACGTAAGTGGTAAAGGCCAACATGTAAAGTTCAAGCGGTACTGATGGAATAATTATGTTTCTAACTTGCTCTTGCTCTTTGTCTTCGATGCAATATCTGTTAACTTCTAATAGTAGGTTTAAGTTACGTTTTTCTTTGTACCTGTTATATATACACATAAGTAAATATATTAGCTACATGTGGTCAAATGTGTATTAGAACCTGTTGTAATGAGCGTTGTTTATGTTTGGTTTTCTTACTCTACTTGGTATTGTTCAAGTTCTGGCATATCTGGGTTTAGGTAGTAGTGTGTTGATGGTGTTGTGGATACCTGCAAGTATGCAACATCAACAGTTATATTTTAAAGGTGTCGTTTTTGTTGATTTTAAAAAGGTTGTAAATTATTTTACATGGTTGATGAATACCTATGTCTCTGAATTTGTAACTCGGCAAGAGCTGACTGCTATTATTACTGGTTTTTCGAGCATTTCAAGAAAGCTTTTGCTGAAGTTTCTGGCAAGCTCATCCCACAGGGTTAATTCGATGACGTTGTTGCTGGTTATGTGTCAAATGGAACCGCTGACCATGATATCTCCTGCTCCTCTGAGTCTCTGACACATCCTATAAAATATGTCAATTTGAAGAAACATTCAGTGAGCATCTTTTGTTCAAGGAGTAAAAAAGAAAATGGTTGTTTGTTACCTGTGAGCACGGGATGCTATTTTTTTTGCTTTGTTATCTACCTGGCTGACCTTGTAGTCCAATTGATTATAGGAAACATAGTTGAAATGATGTTCTTGGAATCCCTGATGAGTATCAGTGGCATATATGCTTGAACAACTTATTATGTGCAGGTTTTGTACATCCCCGGCAGCATAATTTGCTGTAGGCATCATTGATTCGTTGTTTCTTTTTCTATTAATGGTATTCGAACTGCTGGGCTCATGAGTATATGGCACTGTCAACATTCATAAAAATAGCAGAAAAAAAACATTTGGACCTTGTGGGTGGCATCAATTTACCTTATGTCTTATACATAATCGTAAATCAGGTCAAGTGCAAGTTGATCAAATACACTCGGTTTAAAGATGTTGCCTATCTGTAAAGCATTACAATTGTAATTAGTTACATACAAATTCGGTTTTCTAATAGGCTGAAAAGTTAAATTAGTATACATAAGCATACTTGAGATAAAATGGCATACAAAGGTAAAGTGTTATAAATACAAACCACTTGAACAATTGCCTTGCACATATTTAAACTCAGGTAAAGTAAGTATAAACTTATAATCTATCAACATCAACAATGAATTCCCCGCTCTATGTCTCATTTGTTGTGTGCAAGATTTAACAACCCGACTAAATATGTTCCAAATACCACTAAAAATGACCGTTATTCAGGCAGCCAATAGAACACATTTGCGCAGGGTGCAGCTCATAGTCACATAATTCACTAGACGCTATGCCTATTTTTTCTTGACTCATTCTAAAACTTAATATACACCAATGCTGACCATACACCAAATTTAAAGTTATGTTAGCTAATAATACACTATACTACTCTAACAGACATTTATCGGAAACAAAATAGATAGTAAGATGTAAACAACCAAAAGACTAAAAAGGAAAACCACAATCATGTACAACTCACCCGAGTTGCGGTCTGGGTAACTCGAGCTCTATCATTGACTTCCTTCATATCTTCAGTTAAATCTAATAAAATCATCTCACTTATGAAAATCAACAACTCAGTCCATCAATCACACAAATAAACTTAGGTTCCTACTAATCAAAACATAAAAACTAAAACCTATAATTTTTTTTATATAAATCTAAAGTACCTGATTAAATTCTTCTCCTTCTTATTTTGTGTTAAACCCATATTTTTAACCTAAACATGCATCAAAAACTCACATAACACAACTAATCTAATTAAATCAAGCCATAATAAAAAAGCCAATCTAACCTCATCTTGATCCCCAATCTAACCTCATATTGATTCCAGGATTCTTTGTATTCTTTGGGTTTTGTAATTTCAGGAACACTTGATCACACTTGATATTCATCTTTTTCATTAATTTCAGGTAGGGCTGGTTTACACCGGCCTGTACAAACGGTTTTAAAACTTCCATATTAAATGATAGGAGGGTTATAATTGCATGATGGTTTGTATCCCTAAAACTGCAAGAACACTTGATCTTCTGAGGTATTAAAGGTGTATGTTATCATAATTATTTACACATGCTTATTGATTCATGCCCATCTTTAATACTCCACAATAAATGAACAAACTGAATCTTATCTATACTACATTATAAAGGAAAAAGCCACATTTCTTGAAAGTGAAAATTGAATGTATTTTAGGAAGGATTGAAAACTTAATCGCACACATGGAATGTATACTAATTGATTGACACAAAATACTAATTGATCGACACAAAAGGGTTGACATACAATTATAGAAAATGAAGGCAGTATTAAGTTACTAATTGATTCACCAAATGTTTTTCCATACCCTATATAAAGAACCAGATTTTGGTTATTTATTTCATTCTAGTTTGATCTCTTTCATGTTGAAGTAAAAAGAAATGGATTCAAAGAATGAAAGAAATGTTACCCGTGTTGATGTTTTGAAGAATGAAAGAAATGTTGCCGATGTTGATGTTTTGAAGAATGAAAAAAATGTTAACGATGTTGAGGTTCGTTTTACTTTGTCCTTATATTGTTTCTTTTATTCACAGCTCCATTCATGCGGGTTTAGTTTCATTCGCTTACATTGACATAGAAGAGAAGAGATGAAATTGAAAAATGAAAGAAATGTTGATGTTGATGATGGTGAGGTTGGTTTTCTTTACACTTTTGATGTTTTTTATTTATCTATATCTTTTATATCAATTTTGATCATTTTTTAGATCCATCGTTGCTGGAATAATTGTTGCCGCCGCTGGATTATTGGTTTATGCCGGAATTATGTTTTTCTTTTGTACCCACGACAGAAGTTATCGGTGAGCTGGTGCATTTACATATATGCATATAGATCTATGCATTTTTCATCTCCTAGATTTTCTTTTATTGATTGATATATTTTTGTTTATAGGTCTTTGTTACAGCTTACGACGTCGTCGATTACTTGCCGAAAAAAGCTACCGCCGCAGCTGAGTTGTCAGAAAAAGCAGCTGTTGTTGCTAGGTAACCAGAATTAGCCATAACGTGTATTGTTTATTTTAGAAGTTAAAATTTCTTATGTAAATTTTGTATTAAAGTTTAGTGTCTAAATTATGTTATAATAATGTTAATGGTGTAAATTTGTTATAAAGTTTAACATGTAAATTATGTAGTTAAGTTTATGTAATATTGTTGATATATTTTGTTATATGGGTTTTATTATATAAATTGTGTGTTTTTGTGTGTATATATATATTTTATTTTGATGTGTATATTTTTTATAAGTTTATTTTTGACTTTGTAAAATTGTTGATAAATTTGTTATATAAGTTGTAGTTTATTTGTGTATGTTTTGTTCTTTATGTTTAGGTGTGTAAATTCATATAATTTTTTTTGACGTTTGAATACATTTTGAAGTTTGAAATTTTGAATGTTTTGAAAACTGAAATAATTCTAAAAAACTTAAAAGTTCTAACATTTCAAAATTGTAAAAAGTGTGAAACTTTTGAAATAAAGTTTAATGGTGGAAACTTAATTTTATTCAAGGAATCTATTTACAATATTAATGTTCGGTTGGCATGAATTTTATTCAACGAATGGGTGTATTATCAAAAAGGACTGTATTGACAAATTAACGTGTAGCCTCATTATGTACTCGTGATATGAAATTTATTCAATGAATGAGTGACAATATTAAGGTTTACCATAAACGTTTAATATGTACTCGGCTGAAATGTGTTGTCAACATTGACGAAAGTATTCAATCATTAACGTACACTGCTCAAAACTATTGTAAGTGTCCTATATGGAAATAATTATGCATTAAAAATAATTAAATTAGATTAAACTAATTTACGTTACGTTATATTACATTCAGTTATGATCGTCATTAAAGTTATAGATGTATTCGTATCTGTATCTCAAAGTCATATTTTTTTTCCTACATTCAAAATGAAGGAATAGCGGTCTAAAAATAAAATTACGTTTAATTTTTTGAAATAAATTATGTCATCAGAAAAATAGTATAAAAAAGATACTGTAGTGTTACAAATACAGTTTGCCGAAAAACAATTATTCGCCGATAAAATTTTGTCGAAATTAAAAATCCGTTGCTATGCACGGGTACTCGTCTAGTATTATAATAGATGAGCTCAGTTTGCTACTTGAAAAATAGATGTTTTCTATTAGTCCAATTTGATTTTTTTTAAAACTATTTGTAAAATTGATTTGAAATAAATAAAGGACTCTATTTTCGGGATAACAGTTATTTTGATATTGTTGGTTTCTTACCTAGATTGATCCGCTACTAATCTTTTTGGTGCTTGGTAGTGATGGTGATGGGGAGGTTTGGTGGTGGTGACGATGATTGGTGGTGGTAGCAGTCGGTGGACTTAAAATGTAAAACTTAATGGATGATCGTTAAATATTTAACAAAAATACCCAAATTGGCCAAAAAAATAAATTGGGTGTCTTTTTATGCAAAAAAAATAGTGTGATACCTTGATTGAAATGACTCTTAAGTTAAGGGTACGTTTGGTTTGCTAATGAGTTTAGAATCGGATTTGGATTTGGTATACAATGAAAGAAAAGTAAGAGAAAGAAAATGTAAAAAATTTATTTGTTATATGAGTTTTATTTGATTGAAATTAAATTTTATATTGTATTAAAAGCAATAAAAAAAGAAAGAAGAAAAATGATTGGTGGAGAAAGAGAGTGGCCAACATTGTTATATAAAAGCTAATGAAATCCACCCATTTGATGAGGAATGAAGTAATGAAATTATATCATTAATTTAAGTGTATAAATTTAAGGGCTAATTCTTAAAAAAGTCCAAAACCATATTGAAAATGCCTCTTTCACCTTTTCAATGTTCTTTTTTCAAACTAACCCAACGCAACTTGGCAACTGAGCAACTTTATAAGAAAGTGACATGTGTCCCGTATGTGTAAGTAAATTGCAGTAGGGCAACTTGTGTTTTGGAGAGAAATCACTGGTTTTATAGTAATTTTACACATCATTTTCATCTACCATTTTATTTCATTCAAAAAACAAAAAACACACACCAACCACTCTCATCTATAAAACACATACTAACCACAACTCCTATCACAAATGAAACCCGCCACCACCATCCCCACCACCACGACCGGACTTCACTGACATCGCCGACGCTCACCAGCGGGAAGTCACCTTCTGCCGAAACCCACCACCACCATCCCCACCAAAGTATTGTGGTACCAATGTTCATAATCAATAACCAAACTGGAACAAATCAAGAGACTTGCAAATTAATAGGCAAATGAAACATATACCACTAGCTAAATATGCTTAACAACTTATAACATATCATATAAATTTCGTATTCAAAGTAACTAACCCACCATATTCACACCTAATCTTCATCACTAAAAAGAATTACTACCATAACAAACTAAAAATAAAAAATCTAGAGTGTAAAAATTAAATGCAATATTTATCATCATCTCTTCTACGAGTAACCCTTATATAACAGCAAACAACAACAAAAGTAACCGTGACAAGACCTCCAATAATAACACCACCACCAGCAATACTCGAGGAATGATGATGCTGCTTCTCATGCACCATCACTTCTAATGACCCCCCAGGTGACTCTGCAGGTGCTAACTCATCAAACCCTTTTGACTCAACTTCTTGCTTAACTGTTGCATGAAGTGGTCTGCTTGTTATTGGTACTAAAATGAAGGTTAAGGTGAACATGAAGATTAAAAACATAAGTTTGAAGTGACCCATGAGTGAATATATGTTGTTGTGTTTGGTTTTGAACTTTTAATGATGTGTAACGTTTCATATATATATAGTAGGAAGTGGGGACCCATGTGAAGTATATGTGGTTACCAGTAGTGTTCAAGCTGTAATTCTTTAATGTCAAATAGTTGCCCTAAAGTATTGGTTGCCCAAAGTATTAGTTGACCATAAGTTAAAATAAAGTAAGTTGGTAAAAAGACCAAAATGCCCTACAAACATAAAGGTACATATACCTTACACAATTGTCCTTTAAAATTTAGAAATGGGACACTTGGCAATTTCTGTATAAGTTGCACCGTTGCCTTAGTTGCCCAGGTTATTTTGGAAACTAAAAGTCTAAAAGCTATAAAATGGCATTTCACTTTTTGTTTTGAACTCTTTTAAAACATTAGCCTTAAATTTAAACCTAACAACAAAGATTAACAATCATTCCATTACTTGAGGCCTACACCCTTCAAACAAACAGCCCTTAAGTACATTTTTGTGTTATTTTCCCTTTACTTATATAGTGTTCATGAAAATTTGTCTTTCTTGCTTTAATCAAGAAAGATAAATATATGATTTCTTAAAAGAGATTGTATATGAGATACCTCTTAAACTACGAGAAATACCTTTTATAATTTTTATTTTTATAATATTATTTTTATCATAAAATTGTCAAATAAAAAAATGAAATATAAAACATAAAGTTTGATAAGTCAAAAGTAGTAAAACATAAAAAATACGAAGCATAAAACTATAAAAAAAAATTATTTTGCCATGTTAATAAAGTGAGTGAAACTAACGAAAAAATACATAACATAAAATATACAGTTTGACAAATGAAAATTAGTAAAATAAAATAGGTTTTTTAATCTTGTGCTCTAGGGGCACATGATAAGAAGTAAAAAAGTACACAAGGGTCCACAGAAAAGGACACAAGGACCTACAAAAAAGTACTTTTTGTGTGTCCCTGTGTCCATTTATGTGATTCCCTGTATACTTTTTATGTACTTTTTTCCTTCTTATCATATACCCTTAGGACACAAGATAAAAAACCCCAAATAAAAAAAACACTAATAAAAAAATCAAAAAAATTTGTATTATCCTATCAATAAAACACGAATAAAAGTGGTAGGGGTACCGATAGTACCACCCTTAAAGACCCCCAGACGCACTTTCTACAAGTAACACCCTATTTATTTGTCTGTTTATAGTATAACACAATTTTTTAATCATTTTTTGTTTCATATTTGTTGTTAGTTTAATGTTTTTGACTTAATGAGCTTTATATTTTATGTTTCGTAATTTTAGCTTTATAGTTTCTTAATATAAACAAAACTAAAAACAAATTATAAAAATTATAAAAAAAACTGAAAAACATAAAGAGGTATTGTTGGAGTTTTAAAAGTACCAATAACTTGTTAGCCTGGGTGATTACATTATTTAATTAATCGTTAGTTGTCAATCATGATTAGCCTAGTTGTCAATCATTATTTAGTCAATCATTGATTAGTGTCTATCCATTTATCCTTGTACCCCTATAAATTGTAATCTATGATTAATGGAATGGACACACAAAGTTTCACACAATTACATGTAATCAGCCAGGCTAACATCATCCCTTCCTAAAATTGCTCGCGGACCGGGTGTTTCTACTTTTAGGGTGTGTTTGTTAAAACTAGCGTTAACAGTTTAATTTATAAAAGTGTTTGTAGAATAGTTGTAATTGTAATTTTAATGTGTAAAATGACGTAATGCTAAATGCTTATTCAAAGAGCATATATATGACCATAAAATACCGACCTTCTAACATTACCGACTTTGAAATCTCGGGTTTTCAAATTGATTCAGATAAAAAAAAGAGATTGTTCTTGTGACTCGGAATGAACCTTTCTCGGTGGAATTCATAATTTTATAAATGTGATTTATTTCAAACGAGTGTTCTAATAATAGTGTTAAATGCTAATTGCTCAAAAATATTCTCAAAAGTTGTCTATCAAACACACTCCTAATAAAAAAAATAAGATTAATTTTAATAACATCATGTTGTTGTAAGCATGTCATTTAAATATTGTGTGTCTTCTGCCTATGTTTCTTTTGTTCCACATGGCACGAATCTCTTGTAAAAAGAAATAAGCTTTTACATTTGAATATTCGACTATTTTTAATTTGATTTTGGGTCCATAAGTTTTTTGCTGGTAAGAATAAAAAAAAAAAGAATGAGTGTTTGACACTTGTCAAAATGTGAATAGATTAGACATATTTGTAGGTCTATTATGTAAGCCTATATAAGTAACTCTAAGAATAAAATTGGCATTATCTAGCTATTGCAATGTTGTTGCTTATTGAAGACATAAAACGTGTCACATGTGTTATTAAAAAAGACAATTTTCTCTGTTTTTTTGAACAACAATTTTATTGAAACAAAACTAGCAAGAAGCTAGCAATTACACAGTGACAAGATTCGGGTTTTTAACCCAATCATACTAACTAAACGACGCATTACATCTATACCTACACCAATGAAAAGACATAGAAACTACATCATCAAAAAACAACGCCTGCGAAGGAGGTTTAGAATAAAAATGAGGCTATTATTACGGGAAACGACCATAAGTGCCACCACAAGACATAGAAACAAACCTTTTCTCGGAAACATCTGTTTATGCATAGAAGAAATAAGCAGGGTTACATGCAACAATTATACCAATCTCGTATGATTCGACCTAAACATAAGGGGGAAACATTCTCCCCTTTACCAACGAGTGATCTTGCGAACAATTTGTCTAACCATGCAACAATAGAAGAACAAGTGTCTAGACGTCTCCACCCCATTATCACAAATAGCACACATAATGGAATCAATATCAATATCTCTGCGTGAAACATTAAACCTCGTTAAAAGAGAATCTGTCTTAACCTTCCAAGCATGAACATTCACCTTTATCGGCACATATTTTATCCACCAAGTTTTCGAGTCAACATCCGAAAGCTTAATAATCTTTCTAACCGACGCAACAGAAAAATCTCTCGAGCTCTCCAAGTCCCATTTTCATCTGTCAGACATAGGAAAAATCTCCAAGTCCCATCTCCAAGTCCCATTACCACTTCTTTAATCGATATCCCAAAAACAAACAGTAAATCTGATATATATCCATAAGAGAATTGCTATATCAACAAAGAATCAGAAATGATTATCCACGTAATGACTTGTCAAGTGTATTAATCCAATCAAATTGCATCATAATTGTTTTACCCTTCATTTCTTAGTTAATTTTGTTTCTAGTTAGATAAACAAACACCAAAAGACGGTGAATATATTTTCAACAGTTTCTATTAAGGGTAAATTACACAGTTGGTCCCTGTACTCAACCAACAAAACAATTTATTTTTTGGGGAGTGGAGTAGGGCAATGAAGGAGTCCTTATAGCCGAAACACTATAAATACTTGTGCCATATCCTTTACTTTTATGTTTTGCATATATCGTTAAATCATGTGTGTATATTATACTAACAAATAGATCTAACAACCAACAAAACAATTTAATAAGAAATCTTGAAATGGAGATTTTAATTGGTAAAACTATTCAACCCTCTTATAGTTTTCCACAATTGGTATAAAGAGCAGGTTACCAAAGATTTTAAAATATATTGTATTTTAAATCTTTAAAAACCGATCAAATAAATTTCAAAAACTTCTAAGAAATTTCTTTTAGATCTATTTGTATTATGCCTTTTGTTCCTAAAAAGATTGCTTGGAGGATCATCAAAAATGATCACGGACTCTTGACATCATCTCTAAAATACCGCTACCTCAAGAAAAAATATATCACATCATTAAAAAGGTACACTTTAACTTCTTATCTATACAATTTTATGATACAAGTGTTTTAGTCAAATATATTACCAAATTTTGAATTTTTGGTTGGGCCTGGATTCGGATTTGGGCTTGTTAGGCCGGTTCCTCCAGTTCCATTGAAAAATGGAACCGACCTGCTTTAGCAAAGAGAACCGGACCAACAGTAAGGGATTTATGTCAAACATTTTTGGTTCAAAACATTTTTTTATAAAATCCTAAATTAAAACCAATACATTTTTCAAACATACTTTCTTTAAAATATACATAATTTTCGGATTTAACAAGAAAATTATATTGTGGGCTTGGAACATTTGTTTCAATAATTGGCTCGATTATTCGCTCATGAGCCCATGTGGAATCAATTTTTTACAAATCGGTCTTAAGCAAGTATAAGGTACACACACTCTATACTTTTATCCTCATTTATGCTTGTCAAATATATGCTATGTGTTTATAGATTGGTAAAATGTAATATGGGCCTTATTATTTGTTTTGCTTTTGGGTTTGTACTTAATTTCTTATTTGTGAGTGTTCTCTTCATGTACTCGGTTTGGCACACCTTACTCGCTTCCTCCGTCAAATATTCTCATCTGAACGTTTTTCTTTCAAGTCATGTTGTCCAAACGTAACTTTTCGGGTATTATGCCTCTTCAAAATTCAAACCTTTCTCACGTTCTCCCATAAAAAACAAAGGCAACCCCATTTATATATTAAATCCCTCTCTTCCACTATCACTCCCATCCATTTCAAAAATCAAACCATCTCATTTTTACCTCTCACTCAAAACTACCGATCATCATCATCCATGAAAATCCTCGCCGAAATTTTAAGCCCCGTCGTGATCACCATCATCATCTCGCTCCTAATGCTTCTTTATCCGATGATCAAGTTCTCGCACGGAGATTTGTTCTTTATTTTAGCTTTCTATATTACCATTATATTTTCTATCCTTTGTATCGCATTAAGCATTGAAATGAAATATATGTAATGCTCTTTTCTTTCTTGTATTGCGTACTTGTCATTTTTTTTCTTTTCGTCACTCGGTGTCTCACCCGAAAAAAAATATACATTACCAACAAAATGTCAAAACAAAATTGTTGTTTTATAAATCTCAAATTAATATGCTCATAATAATAAAACAAATTTTTTTATTTTCTATTTTCCTTTTTCGTCCCTAGCCGGTTCCATCGGTTATAAAGGTCGGTTCCATTTTTGAGAAGAAACTGGCGGAACCGGCCATCTGATAGGACAAAAACATCAGTCTTCTTTTTATTTCTTCACTATTTCAAAATTCTCTTCTCAAAAACCGCCATTGACGAATCTTTGGTCATTAAATTCTTTCTTGGCTAAATCAACATCTAGAACATTCAATCTATCACATTGTAAGTATAAATCATAATCTATATCTTTAATTCAAACCTAGATCAAGTTTCTTTTTAATTAGGGCTCGTTAATTACAAAAACCCAAATCATGTACGAATTTACCATAATTATGTATCTAAGATAACATTAGTTAGGAATTGCATTTTGTTTTTCATTAGAAAAACAATTCATGCATATAAACTCGACATCAAAAGATTTTTCAAAAAATCAAAGGGTAAATAGTCGATTTTGTTTGACATTGTTAATAACCGTAAAAACTAGACACAATTGATTTTCTAAAGAGAGTGTAATAACACGTTTTCTGTAAATGAGTTTCGACATTTTGAGTTTGTATGATTATACGACAAAAATAGTAAAAAATGGTTATATAAACCGAAACCCTTTCGTTTGATTCGTTTTAATGGATTTATTTTCTCTAGGATTAAGATGCCAAAATCCATTCACGTTGACCACCAAGACACCGCTTACTACATCCCAAAATACCACAAAACCGAAGGGCTAAACAATGATAAATATGCCATTTACAAAAACCTTGAACTACGTTACTTTCATGAAGGTCGTGTCGTGCTCCCCTCCTATCTAGAAGACCAACCTAATCTTCGCCAAACTTTCGCAGCAATCAAATTTGATTGTCTCCTTGATATCAACGAACAAATTTGCCCCGTGTTTGTTCTTCAATTTTACAAAAGTGTCTATCTTATTCGTAATTTGAATGGGACTTTCTTCATTGCCTTTATCATCAACAATGTTGAAATTTGCTTCCGACTCGAGGAATTTGCTCGAATCCTTTGTGTACCTTGTGAAGGTGTTTGTAAGTTCTTAACCGATTAGTCCATCTCATCCCTTCCAAATTTCATTGATTCTAGTCCTGACATCTACTTACCTCCCGTTGAGGATCCTTTAGCGGTTCGTAATACCATCTTTTATGAAAGACCCCCTGGGAAAACCAGCAAAATCAAAAAGAAAATCGTTGTTCTTGATCCCTTTCAAATGTTGAGCTTCGAAGTCAAGCTTGACTTCAAAAAGTGGTAAACTATCCTTAGCAAAAATGTCATAAGCCTTTCGGGAAACAAGGATCACCCTGAATGTTTATCTTTCTTACATGCTCTATTGCCTTACCATTCAAAAATCTTTCAACCTAGCCCACTACATTGCCAAAAGGATTGAGAGTGTAACCAAGAGTGATGTTATGGCACTTCCCTATGGAATGCTCCTCACTTGTCTCTATGAGCATGTTCACATCACTCACCCCTATGCTATCTCGGATATTTATCATCTAATGGACCATGTCATGATCCCTCTCACCAAAGGGAAGGCGCATAGGATAATGGTTTATGGGAAAAGGCCTCACCCTCAAACCCCTTTGGAATTATCTTTGTCACCCTTTCCCACTCCTCATCAAGAACAAGAAAATGATCCGGTGGATAATTACACCCTTGATCTGATTGTCTACATGAACCAACTTTCGCCCATCTAAGGAGAAGAATCTCTAGAATTAAAGCAAACAAAAGGGATACTCAAGTGCTTCGGTCATTTCCGCTCTAACCTCGGGAAGACAAAGTAAGGGTGTGCTAAATGGTGTGAGTACCTTTTATGGGTGTGTTTGAATTAAAAATATTTGGATCATGTACTTGTTTGAATATTGTCTCTCTTCGTGTTTTCTTGGCTTGAAAATTTGGATAATTGTCTGTATCAAATATTGCTAATGATTGCTATTACCTCTATGCTTCTTGTTGTTCTCGTTCATCTCTCTTTTTCTTGAAATAAGGAGCATTTGGCATAGTAAAACTGTGTAGGATATAAGCGTTAATTTCTATCCATAATCCTTTAGGTTAATCTAGTATATTCATTTGATCACTAATATAAGTGTAGAATAGGATTTGGAATTCATTTGGAGCATTAGTAGGAGTTTTTGAAAATTAAGGAACTTTGGCTGCTGCAGCCGATTCCTTGTGCAGTATTGGCCAGTTCAATTGAACCAATGGTTTCGCCGCTGCCGGTTCCACAGTAAGCCTTTTCTTGTTTTGGGTAGTTAGCTTTCAAATCCAACTTCATAAACAGGATTATTATAACTGTCTTAAGGCAGTCCAATGACTGGTTTTACCTTGTTTGACCTAAAAAGCACTATAATGATTACCTTTAGAAGAAAATTAGTGGCCATAGCATTTAATGTTTTGCGTGCACTTAGTGTATAAGTTAAGGCTTATTTTAGGCTTGCTATCACCATCATAATACCTGAAAACATCTGAGAAAAACCTGTCACAACTCCTTTCTTGATCACTATCAAAATGACCTCAAGTGCATCCTCTTCCACCAAGAACCCTCTAAGGAAAATACCTAGAACCAATTTAATTGACCTTTCTTCAAATGAATCCTCTCCCATTCAACAAAAAATTCCATTCCCACCACTCTTGACACTACTCTTGCACTCACCATCACACCACCAATGCTTAGCCAAACACCCCCAACCCTACCAATTGAGGCATCACCATTAGCTCCTCGAGCACTCGTATTCTCAACCCCTCCAAACTCACTCATTGAACCTCACCCCTTCTTACCTTCCATGGAAGATTTTCCTCCTAGAAGCATCAATCCACCACCTCAACCACCATCTCAAGGGTTCAACCAAACACTCTGATGCGGTTGTCGTTAGACTTTAACAAAAAGTTTTACAACTCCATAGGCATAGTACCTAATCGTTGTAGCGTAGTATAGGCAAGACTCGGGGGTTGTTATCGTTCTCTAGGGGAATAGGTTGGGAAGGCTCGAACAGGGCTTAGTCGAGATCTACGGGATTGAAAGGAGATTATTTTTGTATTTTTATATTTTATAGAAAGCAATAAAATCAATGGTTTAAGAGGTTGGTTGATTAACTAATTAATTAAACTAAATATAATCTACACTAATGGTGATAACTTTATGATAAGATAGTGTATTTACTTAATCATGCATTACTCATTAGATTGCTTCTCCTAATCATGTTGCCTTGTCACACTCGTGATGATCTGTGTAAGTATTTCCTAAGTCATGAACGAATTACACGAACCCGCCGTCTATTTAATATTCCGTTAAGGCAACACACAAGTAAGGTAGTATGAATACTATTACAAGGCCCATAAGAGTATATTAAACGCAATTGAAATATCTTAAGAGGGATCAACCATATAGGGGTAAGGTAGTATGAAGACTATTACCAGATGATATCCTTTCTACACATCTCGTGTTTCCTTAGACGTCTATGCCAATTTAATATCTTATGGCTAGTTTTCTAAAGCCTAACGCGCACATTCATCACAAGAAGCAACAGTAAAAGAATCTAAAATCCAACTTTCATGCAATCATAAGTAAATACAAGGGAGGGTTTAGCCTAACATGTTATAAAGGAAGCAAGAACATAGATCAATCAAACAACACATAGACATATTGAATGATTAAGGATAAATAATCTTATTTGATTAAAACATGGACTAAGGTCAGTTACAATAGGGTTTTTAAGCCCTAAAGACGGCCTAAAAGATGACAAAATACTTAGGGTTCGGCTCCCCAAAAGTTATACAAAGTTACACACTCAAAACCCTAAGTTCAATTTTATATATATAGAGAAATCGTCACGACGGCGTCCAGTTGTAGTCGTGACGCCGTCACAAAATAGAATCTTCTAGGTCTAATTTATGTCGGTTACGTCCTGACGCCGTCTTCATTTCCTAACGCCGTCACTAGATAGATCACGACGGCGTCGCTTTATGCTTGTGACACCGTCTCCACGCTCTGTATGCACAATTCTTCAAGAGATTTGGTGTAGGTCCGTAGTTTTTTCCGTTTCTTCTCTAAATGAGCCCAAGTCACGTGTATTTCCTCCAAATGCCATCCAAGTGTTGAAAACCTGAAAACAAACGATTAAGCACATAATCTGAGCATATTTGCATGATTTAAGAGGTTAAATGACCCTAAAATAGTGTATAAAATGACACCTCATCAAATACCCCTACACTTGGGATTTGCTTGTCCTCAAGCGAATGGGCTTTTCTACCTAGACAATAGCAATATTTGGGTCATTTAACCTACTCTTTAAAAGCATTTTGCGACATAACCTTCTAGACCTCGAAATTAAAAGCACGGAAAGCATATACTAGCACCTCACATAAGTGTTTGGGATTCTCTCTTTCACTCGGGTGTATAATGAATTATACAACTATAGGAAATGAAAAATTAACACTCATTACCTGTCATAGCATATAAATTACCATAGGCTTGGTAAATGATCAAACCTCCACCGCTGGGCGCAAGTATTAATCATTACTATCAAAGAGGTTTTTTAAAGGGTTGTGGGGTGTAGGTGTAAGATAACATTAACGGAAACGAAAATGGATGGGATACATTTGGGGACTGACGTTTGGGTGAATTTGGAGTGGAAGGGTTAGCTAATTATTTATAAGAATACATGCTGGTTGGGTTGCTAAGCCAAAGACTCGGACAAGATATACAAACTCTACAAAACTCTACATCCATCTCTTTTTTTGACTCTATTATAAACATAACATAAGCAAATGGCAACCCGTACATTTTTTCCACTTTTTTTTATATACATTTTTTTGGTCGCACACTTTTGCCCTGCCATTGCTTAAACATATAATACATTATGGGGGTTTATAGATACACCCTTACACTAGAACTTTTACATACTCGATATTTACAATCTAACTAATGACCCGAATTGAGGTGGATCATCATAACATGGATATTATTTGACAAACATATGGGGGTATTGACTTAACTTTTCTTCCCCATTCTTCAGTAAAATTGATACTACCATGAATCCCAATCGTCCCAAAACAGTATTTACAAGGATAAAGACTTAGCAACCGTGTACTCAATAATTAACTTGGGTTAAAACAATAATGTGCTAAAGGTGAGTACATACAAGGTAGGCTAAGGCGATTTGGGTGTAACAATTGGTTCAAGGGTGACAATGCTCTTCATTAATAGTCTGGCTTAACCAGAAAATTACGAGAACTGTGAAAAAAGATTGGATCGGAGGGTTGTACTAGGAGTATCATGCACTAAAAATGAGTGCATGGCAAGGGTATGGTATAGTTATGTAGTCGATGCGACCATAATAACAAACATGTTTAAAACATGGGTTAATCCTAGTGCCTCTTTTCTAGCAAATCATAATACTTATTATGCGGTCTCGGGATGCATCACAAAAATAAGTTCTAGAATTTAATATACTACCGGTACACACATATAATTTAATACCGATACCAATGCTCTAGAAAAGGCGACAAAGACCATACGTATACATCCGTAATGACGGAATAGACACATATGACTGCATTCGAACCTTAACTCGAGAAAGATAAAGGTATAAATTATCTTGGGTATTAAAAATGGGATACCCGAATTCCTAAAGATCTAAAGGCGAACCTCACATTCTTGGGGTGGAATTTTGAGGGTTTTTGTGCTAGTCATATACATTCCTATCCATGAGACGCTATTAATACTCGGTTTTCGTCGGTATGTGTCATAAAAAAATTTAAATTTAGGTCAAAATTACCTTTTATGCTATGTTTCGATATATTACCCATCATTTTAAGGACAAAGTAAATGTCAAATTAAGGAATAGTCTCTAAGGCTTATTTTCCCCCTACACTTAAGTTGAACATTGTCTCCAATGTTCTATAGAAGTACCCATAAAAATGAATAAAGGGAAAAGAAAACAAGTAAAAAAAACCAGTACTCCCCTAGTTTGCTCAATAATGGAGAAGAAACATGCGATAACTGATTAAATCGTCCTCCAAGAATCGTCTAATGAAACTTCATAAGAACTTCCAAGCTTCTTCTTATCAAATATAACCTGTAATCAAAGACAAAGACAACTACACCAAGCATAAAATCGGCAGGATAGATATAAATACAATGAGAGTTTAGGGTTTGACTCTATGAAACAGTAAAGATAGGATGAGAATAACGATGTAATCATAGGTTTCTACAGGATTATAAAAGAATTACAAATTTTAAATGTTGTGCAAATTATTTTTTGAAAATACTTGAAAATTTTCAAATTTTCCTGTAGCTGGGCTGACGACGCCGTCAAGATAAATCCTGAAGCCGTCTCCAGCTTCTTTGAGAATTTTATTTTCGTTTTCTTTGAAAAACTTCCTGCACGCGATTATATAAGTTATTTCCTGTATGAATTACTGCATAAAACCTGAGATTAGTCAATACAATCATATGACTCGAAACTGACGCGAATTAATTTAAACAATTTATTTAATATGTTTGAATTGGTTCTTAAAAACCAGATATTTCCCCTACACTTATTTTGTTGCAAAATACCTTTGATTGAAATTAAGACAGGGTTAAAAACAAAACAAAGCATGATTACAAAATGATAAATTCAAACATAAAAGAATAAATGAAAAGAATTAAAACACAAGACACTCCTAATATGCGATCAAAATAAACATTGGGTTGCCTCCCAAGAAGCGCTTTTCTTTATTTATGAGTCTTGTATCTAGACTCGAAGTGGCACGTTCTTACGTAACTTCTCCTTTGTTTCTTTTGGCCTTCATGGCTATCAAGCTTCGAATGGCTCTGCATACATTTTCATGATGCTTGTATTCGAGTCCTAAATCTAAACTATCAGAGTAGTGGGGTTTTTTACTGTCACCATCGTCACTTTCTATGACAAAAGGAGGTATGCGATCGGTTTTTATGTCCGTAAAAAAATCTATGTGTTTGAACATTTCCATTTTGTTTAAACACAATCTTTTCCTTATCTTTTTAAAACACGATTGTTCCTTCCTCCCTGTCGTAAACGAGCCTGGTTGCTTCCATGAACGGTTTTCCGAATACAACTGACCCTAGGTCATGATCTATGACACTAGTGGTATATTCAAGCACCACGAAGTCACATTTGTATGTGAAGTTCCCAACAAAAACTTTTAACCCCTTAATTCTCCCCACAAAATTGCAAATTTTCTTAGGGTTTGATGGTTTCCTCCTTGGCTCCAACCTTTTGCTCATGATCCAATTATAATGGAGCCTAGACATTACATTGATCGGTGATTCCATATCTAAATAGGCTTGCTTTTTGTCGAAGTGGCCAATCATGCAAGAAAATTTGACATTATTCAAGTTCCCGGTCCTAATCTTGGCCTTTACCCATGGGGTCGAGGGTTTTTCAAGAGCCATTCGTGATACCTTAATTCTTTCATAGTGGGGAAAGTGTCAAAGTGTTCCGGGCTATCTTCCTCTTCTTCTTTGATTTCTTCTTGTTTCTTCCTCGAACTCCTCTTTGCTTTCCACTATCATCTCGTGATCCTTGTAATCGGTTGTACTAGACTTCACATTTCCCTCTTCCTTAGCTTCATCTTCCTTATTTAGAATAACGATTGAATAAACGAAGTGAACACGTTTTGGGGATGAAGGGTTTCTATTTTGTTCTGCTAAGGATGACTGAGACAAATATTTTGGGGAGAGTAACTTTAATGGGCTTTTGATTCCTTCGCATCGAAGCTCCTCTTTTATAGGGTAGTTGGTAGACGTGAAATTCATTTGAGCTGCGAGGCTTCCAGCAGTGTTACGAATGGGAGTGTCATCAAGCTTTTCAGAAATGGTTTTCCACAAAAGATTAATTTACTAATCATGTCGTCTTGCTGTTGTCCAAGTTGAGTTCTCAGGCTGGATAGTCTTTTCTCTTGATGAGAGTCAAAAACAATTAGTGCCTTCTCAAGCTTCGTTTGGTAATTAGATGAGTAGGTGGAGAACGAGCCGTTCCATGGGATCGTGAATGTTTGGGCGTATGCCCAGTTAAAGTTTGGCTTTCCCTTCCAAGCATTGGCGGCTTCATTAAAGCTTCTTGGTCCTTGGTTCATTGCGAACTGCCTACTTCCCGTTTCGTCAGTACGCTAGGATGCATAATCAATAAAAGCTTGCTCGGGATTTTCCATGCAGTACTGAGTGTAGTGGGGACCACTATAAATCTTACATGAAGAAGTGATCTTGTTCACTTGAGTAGGTTGCATCAAAGCAATGTAGGCTTCCATCAAGCGTTGGACTTGATGTTCAAGCTCGATGAGGCGACAATCAAATGTACTCGGGGCATCTTGAGGCAAAGAGATTGCCTTGTCCAGCTTAGCAAAATCCCTTGGGTCATTCTAACTTTTGTTGTCATAGAGGGCGAGGTACTCTAATTGTGCCCATGATTTTTTGGCGTTTCTGTCACAAAGCTTACCACCAGCCGATTAGTTAATGGTTCATCTTGTGGCGGGAGTGACATGGTCATAAAAGATTTGGACTTGGAGCCAAAGGTCGATGCCATGATGAGGGACTTTTTGGAGTAAGTCCTTGAAACGAGTTCATGCTTCTGAGAGAGATTCTCCTTGATGTTGTTGGAACATCAGGATATCATTGCGGAGTTTTGCGGTCCTTCCCGGTAGAAAGAATTTAGCAAGGAAACGAGTAGTAAGATCCTTCCATGTGGAGATGGATCATGCTGGAAAATGTTCAAGCCAATTGCTAGTTTGATCGTGAAGAGAAGATTGAAATAAACACAGGCGCATTTTTTCCCTTTTTGCACCGTCAAGGTCAAGTGAGTCCACAAGTTTTAAGAAATCCTTGAGGTGTTGGTTTGGATCCTCGGACCAAAGTCCGTTGAATGAACATCCATTTTGCACCAACCGGATGGTGTCAGATCAAAGAGGTACCACATTGTTCCCTTCGGGGAGTTCAATGGTGTTCCTATAGCCCTCGTGGCTAGGTTTGGAGCGATCTCGAAGAGTACATATAGGATTCGCGTCTCCCATGACGGTTGACGAGAATGATTTACGAAACAAATAACACGAAGAAAAGATAGACTACAAGAAAGCTAATATAACAAAAATAAAATCTTACTTGAAAGGATTCAAGGGAGTAGAAGTAAGCTAAACTAAGTTTGAAACCTAACTATTCCCCGACAGCGGCACCAAAAACTTGATGCGGTTGTCGTTAGACTTCAACAAGAAGTTTTACAACTCCCTAGGTAGAGTATCTAGTTGTTGTAGCGTAGTATAGGCAAGACTCGAGGGTTGTTATCGTTTTCTAGGGGAATAGGTTAGGAAGGTCGAACATGGCTTAGCCAATATCTACGGGATTGAAAGGAGATTATTTTTTTGTTGGGATTAAAAGACTTCTTGATGATCTTAGAGTTACTACTGCTAAGGTTTGTGTTACTACTGCTAGCATAAAGTTAGTGCTGCTCATTAACTCTAATGAAAAATATGTTAAGTAGTTAGTACTACTAGTGTAACTTAGTTACTACTGCTAGTGTAACTTAGTACTGCTAGTGTAACTTAGTACTGGTAGTGTATATTAATACTGCTAGTTACTACTGCTAGTATATGTTAGTACTGCTAGAGTAAAGTTAGTACTGCTGGTGAAGATTGAAGAAAATATTCTAAGTAGTTACTACTGCTTATACACAGTTAATGTTGCTAGTGCATAAGTTACTACTGCTAGTGTTCAGAGTTAATGCTGTTGGTATAAAGTTACAACCGCTGAAAGATTACAACTACTGAAAGGATAAAGACTGCTCAGAGAAGATAAAGATTGCTTAAAGATCAAGATTACTTAGTTGATAAAGATTGTTATTTATAGAATAGATCTTTTTAGAATATTATTTAGTTTTTGGATTATATTGTATATCGGACTAGGACATCCTTGGTGTATTAAAATTATAATAAAAAAAAGGTGGTCTAGGGTATTTATAGAGTTGGATGTATTAGAAACGAGTCATTCTTAGGTTGTCATGGCTTCAAGGTTTTGTAACCCTAATACTAGTTAGAGTATTAGTATTAATATATTGAGCTTTTTTGGTTGTTAATCTGTTTTGTTGTTCATTAGAATTACTGTTTCATTGAAGAATTCTTCTTATATTAAAGATTAGATTCCGCTCATAATCTTTAGTATTATCAAAACATAGTTTCTATCATAAGTTGTGAGGATTTTATCTTCCTAAAATAACACCTTACACAAGCTTAGGAATTTAAGATCCAATTGATAGTGGGGAATCAACAAGTGGTATCTGTGCTTTTGCTTTGAGAAACTTTGCTAAGAGACATGGATCATGACTTCAGTATTATGGTGGTTGCATTTAAATGTGCCTTTTACCTATGTTCTCAAACCAGGTGAGTTATGAGCTTCTTGGGGATGATGAGATGGAACAATACAATCTAGAGATTGATTTTTCTATTTGGGTAAGTTATAGAGAATGGTAATGCACCTCCAATAAAAAAGGTTGTTGAAGGTGTTGAGACTACAATTGCTCCTTCAACTGCTGAAGAAAAGGCACAAAGGAGGTTATAACTGAAGGCAACATCTGAAGCTTTATTGTTGGACCATTCCCTTAATGAACTTCAATTGTTTGGAAGTTGTAACTCATCCAAAGATGCTCCAAAGTCTATTGTTGTAGGCATTGAGTAGAGGTTTGGAGGGAATGTCTGCTTCATAAAAGACTCTGTGGAATATTCTAAAGCACAAAGTTAGTATGATAAATATTTTACTACATCTAGCTCAGAGGTCTTAGATCAAAACTATGATAGGTTCAATAAGCTTATCTAGTCTGTTGGAGATTCTGGTTGCGAAAGTATCTTACACAAGAAGATGTGAATTAGAAGTTCTTAAGTAGTCTGTCACTAGATGGAACACACTACCATTATGTGGAGGTAACAAGCCTGAGATAGATACATTTAGCTTGGATTGGATATATCTTTTATAACATCCTGATGATCTGTGGATCCAAAGGTCAAAAGGGACATGCAAGCTTCAAGCACAAACACATAAATATGTAGCCTTTGTGTCGCCTCAATAAACTAGAACAAGTTTAGTACAAATAGAGTAGTTTAGTTCTGATCTATTGGTGGTTACAACTTGCTGAGCACTCAAGCTTTACGTAATGTTTAACACAATCATACAATTGTGATTACTTGAGTGATGCTGTAATCTTTTTGTGATGTCTTTTGCAAGTCATTAAAAAAACCAAAAGTCCAACCAACTTTGACAAGTGATGATGCAAACAAATTAATCTGAATGATTTAGAAAAGAGATAGAATTGATTTTTGGTGGCAGATGGCGTATGCTAACAATGAGGGCTATGAGGATTCTGAAGAACACTGGAAAGGAAGAAAAGCTACTTGATGGCTACTGAAACAATTGGGTTTGATAGTCCAAGGTGGGTGTTACAATGCCACTAAAAGGGGCGGACATTGATGATTGCAGTTTATATTACACTATAAAATATACTTATTAAAAATAATATACTTCCGGCGCCAAAAACTGATTGCAGTTTTATATACCTAAAATATATCACAATATAATATAAACCTAAGAGCAATTAAGAAAATTACCAAGTTACCCTCGGTAAAATTCACTCTCAAAAATATATATAATATAATATATAATACGTATATTAAACCGGGCAAATATGATCACCCGGGTCGTTTCCCCAACGACTAGTGCAATTGAAACTTCGATTAAGCTTGGATTATGATTTGAATAAGCAAATAAAAGATTTGATGATCTATATCTACCAAATAAAAGCAATAATAATAAAAAAAATGAACAATTAAAAGCAATTAAAAGCAATTAAACAATTTAAAAAGGAAAACGAGAAACAAATAAAACGCGACAATTAAACAAGTAAATCAAAATTAAGTCCTAAAAATGCAAACTAATTTTCTAAACCTAGAATTAGACAAAAGAAAATTTTAGGAAAAAGAAAAATATTTTTTTGTTTATTTTTGAAATTTTTATGAAATAAAATCTATTAAAAACTAATTAAATCCTACAAATATAAAAATATGAAAATAATTGAAATTATATTTTTATAAAATAAAATAAGTAAAAAGAAAATTTTAGAAAAAAGAATTACTATTTTTGGCTTTTTAGATTTTTAAATATGATTTTTTTAAAGATTTAAACTAATTAAAAACTTAAAAATTATAAAAATAATAAAAATATTAATCCTAAAATTTTTATAAAAATTACACTATAAAAAGAAAAAGTGCAGAAATCTATAAAAATTAAAAGCCCTAATTTTTTACTTTTTATTAAAGACTAATTAAACTAATTAAAACTAAACCCTAATTATTAATTAAAATATTAAAGCTAATTAAAACTTAACTAAGGTTTGACAAAAGGACTAACAGTGCAATTACTAAAAGGACTAACGAAGTAAAACTCTTAACAGACAAAGGTTTAACTGAGTTAACAAAGAGATTTAAAAATTACAAAAATAGTCCCTGAAGTCCCTCCCCGACAATAAACTAAGTACTAAAATTAAGCTTAAAATAAGATTGGATATAAAAAGTGCTTTTAATGGAAAACTTAAAAAAGCAAAGTTGTAAAGGAAGCTAGTGGGAACAAAATTAACAAAAGCTCTATTAGCTGAAACTCACTGATAAGCTCAATAAGAGCTTATTTTTAAGCTGACCTCAGAAAGGAGGGCTTAACTCTTGGTTTTAGAAAATAAGCTATAAAAAGCTCAAAATAAGTTCAAAATGAAAAAGGAAAGAAGCTTAAGCAAGCTTATGACTTGCTAAATCTGAAAATGAAAAGAAAATTAAGCTGGAAGTACTTTTAAACAACTGAAATTGAACATGAACTAAGCAAACTCAGAAAACCAAAGCAATAAGCAAAAATCCAAATAAGCTAAAATCCTCAAAAAGCAAATCTAGACTTTAAGCTATTGAGAACTGATAAAGCTACTTATAATCTATCTATTTAAGCTATAAAAACTAGGATCATAAGCTAAAATTAACAAATTAATAATCTACTTAAATGACCTACTGTTTTTGGTGTTTTTGGCTTTTAAGCTGTTTTTGAAACAAAATTTAAGCTAGAAAATAAGCTATAAATTGAAAACTAATTCCTAATCTAGATTAAGCTATGTCTAAACTAAATTATACTTGAATTTTAGAGATTAAAACCTAAGTTTACTTGACTAAAAAGAAAACCAAGAGTGACAGCAGGAACAACCTAGTTCCTGCTGATGCACTTGACACCTTACCACAAAGAAACAATGCAGCTACAAGCTAGGACTTACCTACACTAAACACACTCAAATGAGTGTGTTTAAACAAGATTTAAGCAAACACAAGCCCTAGAGTCCCTAGAATAAGAATAAGCAATCCAACTTATAAGCCTAAGTTACCCTGGTGCTGACAGAATCATGATAAGCCTTAATTTCTTTAAAATTACAAACCAACTTTTGAAATCTTTTTTAAAAACTTGTTATTCAATTAAACTCAGCTGACCAAAGTGATTTGCCCAAATGATTTTGACTTTTAAGGGTCAAATACACCTAAACCAAACACCCCTTTAAATGATTGACAGATTTGAAATGAGCTTCAAAATGAAATCTAATTAGCTAAGTTTAATAACCAGATAATTTTTAGCTTATATTAAACCTAATTAACCTAAATTATTAACTAAATAAGCATTAATCTAAGATATAAGCTATATTTAGTATTTTTGGCTTTTTTAAGGTTTTATGACAAGATTTAAGTAAAACTATGATCTATTCTAGGAAAATCAAAAACAGATGAAGAGTACTAATTTATAAGCAAATATAAGAAGTAAAAAGCACAAATAAGCAGATTAAATAAGCAAATAAGCAATATTAGACTAATTAAGCAAGCTAACTACTTATTTAAAGCAAGAAATTAAAAAGGAACTTACAAATCCCTCTAGCTAAACAAGAGGACCAATAATGGCAGCTACAAGCTCCCTAGCTTATTAATAAGCTAGGGTAATAAGTCCATGGGGATCCTTCCTTTATAGATCCCCCTTCCATAAGCTTATAATCCCAAAATGCAAAGGTAATAGGTTTTAAACTGATTTTAAGGTAGTTAAGGTAAGATTAAGGTTGATTAAGCTCAATCATGAGCTTAGAGACTCATGAGAGCTTATTAGTAGCTTATGAGAGCTTAATGAGTCCATAACATGAAATGAGAGCTTATGAGTAAAGGATAAAAGCAAACACTAATTTTATTACTTAAAAACATTCATTACATAAAGGAAATTACAATATTAAGCTGAAAATTACATTAAGCACAATATTAAGCTAAACTAGATTATTAAAAGTTAAAAAAGGAAAAATGAAAGGTAAAAAGAAGGTGTCATGTGTGTGTGAGCTGAGGCCTTTTTATAGGCTGAGTGAGAAGCTTCTAGGTCCTTTGAGCCTCTGCCAATCCTTTAATCTCTGCCATCCAATCATTGCAATCATTGGATCTTGAATATTGGCCGTTGGATCATTGTGGACACTTGAGGATTGCCAAGCTGTCACCCTATGATTGTGACAGCTTGTGCTACTTATGTGAGTGATTTGAGAGCAAAACCCACCAATAAGTGTGCTTTCACCATGGCTGACGTGTCTCCTCTTGAGTGTGAGCTAGTGAGATCACTTGATATGACAGATTTCTCCTTACCATCTTGCTTAGGAGCTCTTGAATTACCCATTTTAGCCATCAATTAAGAGAAGCCCTCTCTTTTACCTATGCTGGTGAAATGGTGATGACGAATGAACAGTAAAAACCATTTGCCGCCTATTTTTGACAGTTAATTCTGTTGGAGTTTGGGATAATGGCACAATAGGTCCTTGTCTTCTCTTTTTCCTTTTCTAGTTATAAAACTACTTTTGGAAATTGCAAAACCAGCCCTTGTGGTTTATAATAAAAGGAAATGGACTATGAAATGGGCTTAATAATGGGCTTTTGGGCTTTTTGGATCCGGGTAAGGGTAACTTAGGGTTTTTAAGGCCCATTGAGGTTTTCTGGGCCCAATAAGGGATTATTTTTGTACTTTTGTGAAACTTGGAGGGTGAAAATGGAATATTTTTGGGTTTTGTTGACTTTTGTTGACCATGATTTGACCACTTTGACTGAGGGTTTGACTTTTCCTGGCTTCGGCTTTGATTCTTTGGCTTCTTTTTGTACTCTTCTGATTCTCGTGTCCGTGCTTGCTCGTTTTTTTGACTGTTTTCTTGTGACTTCTGATATATCCGTACCTGCACACACAAAACTCAAATACAAGCATATTTTTGCCATTTTTGGTCTGTTTTGGGTTTAATTGGGTTATTTAAGGTACAAATGGATATGTGTATTCTACACTTATCAACTTTACACGAAAGCAACTAGCAACATAGAGAAATAGCTTAATCTACACGGTAGGCTAAGGTGCAAAGGTGTAACGAAACATATAATATGGTGTACAAAAAGAAAGGAATTGCTCAACCGGTTGTTCTAGGGGATTTTACTCTAAAAATAAGAGTAATCAAGGGTTACACGGGAGTTAACTAACAAGTGAAGTTAGTTATTTTTACGACATGTAGGCTATTTGGTTTAATCCTAGAAATTTATCAGTTGAACATGTTCTTCCATCTAAATCCATAGTACTAATCATGGCGGTCTCGAGTGATATACCAGGCCAAGTTCTAAAGTCCACTACATCACCGGCACACTCATAAATTTGTAGAATTTAGTAGACATTTAGAAACGGAATAAGCTTAATTCTCACAATATGTATTAAGGGTTATAGTGCTCTAGGTAATGTAACTAGTGATTTTTACAAAAGTCATGCTAAAAAAATAAATTTTGACCATTTTTAAGCACTTTGCATGTTATTTTGTAAAAAAAAGACAAGTAAGTTCTAATTCTCCATCCCCCCTTCACTTAAATTATACAACGTCCTCGTTGTATAGATAAAATAATTAAATAATAAGGGAAAATAGAATTAGAACGGAAAACTCCCTGATGTTTTGCTCGTGATAATTCTCCATGATGAGTTCTTGAGCAAAAAGTCTGTTGACTAGGGCTTCAGAATGCCCGGATAAGTTCAACACAAGTCTTTTTCAGCATATACCATATCATAGTTTCAGCAAGGTCCTGTAAAAGGTTAGAAGACAAGTGCAAATTCTATCTCGCTACAATGGTACAAGAAAACAATTAAACACACAACTGTACAGGGATCAATACGTCGTATCCCAAACACTAGGATATGCCGTATTGTTCATGTAGAAACAATTAAATTACTGAAAATTAAATAATTAAGTTTTTAAAAACGAATAACGTCCAGACATGCATACGCCGTATCCAATGGGGTTCGATACGCCGTATGTAATGTTTGGGAAGACAGACTCGTGCAAAAAATTAAAATTCAAACAATTAAAACGACAAACAATTAAAATGACTGGGTTGTCTCCCGGGAAGCACTTTTGTTTCAGTTGGTCTTTAAGTTCGACATTTTTCCTCTTCTTTTATGTTATTAAGCAAATGGTTTCGGGATTTCAAACCTGTAATCAATTGCTGAACTTACTGCCAGTCTTGATTCTATCACACACAAGTAAACCGATCATCATATAATATGATAAAAAATTTTGTTTTGAAAAATTTATTAGATGTATCATGACTTGTTTCCAAAAGCTTAGTTGACCCTTGTGCATTGACATTTATTACATCAGGTATTGGTATGACAAACATATCCCTCGAAGGTCGCTCAATATCGATTTCATCATTATTATTGTCCGTATTTGATTTTAAATCATGAGGATAGATACACGTTAAAAGGAAATAAATCATTTAAAGTAATAAAATCATTTGTCCTCTTCATCTCACATTCGGATAATGATGTTGCATCTTTCAAATTCAAATTCGTCGATTGTCGAGGATTATAGTAGGTTCAGTTAAGAAATCTAATTTAGACGTTAGAGCATCATTGTAAACAATGGCTGGAAATTCATTCTCAAAATCTTTAAAGAAGTCTAAATCATTAAAATAACCGACCTTAGGCTCGGGTGATGGAAATGAAGGCATATTGACTTTATCATTATCATTTTCAGAATCCGTTTTCAAATTGTTGACATAGATTATTTTATAGGAAAATGAATTTTCGTGATAAACTACCGTGTAATCTTCATCGGCGGATTCGTCAAACAATATTGTAAAGTCAATTTCATTGTTGTTAAGAGGACTTACCGTGGGTCCACATGAGAGTGTTGGATCGGATGTTAATGTATTATCAAGGACTATGGCTGCGAAATTTAGTTCATGTTTGGTAACAGCATGTCGGTCCTCATCTTTATAATATTCCATCTTACCGTACGTGGCAGTTTGCCAATTAAACGTCTCACCCTGACTTAGAGCTTTCTCCTCTTGAATTCTGATGTATTCCTCTATAGTGATATTGGGGTTGTCCATTCTAACTTGTAATAAAATAGCTGGAAGGGAAACTGGTCAAAATAGCCTAATCACGCGTTATTTAGTAAACTGGGTTACGCCTAATTAATGATAGGAGTCATTACGCTGTATTGCTTAGAAAAATATTATTACGCCGTATCTTAGAAGCTGATAACGCCCGTATTGAGTAATTTGAGTCAGAATGTTACAGCAGACTGAAACCAATGCTCACAACAACAATATGCAAAATACTAACCAATTGCCAGAAATTAAACACACAAAACAAGCACTCACATATTACAATTTAACCTTAAACTAATACACTAATAAATAAGAATTAAAAAACTTCCACTTCCCGGCAAGGCGCAAAAAACATCGATGTGCCTTTCGTGTAGGGTCATTATTTGTTTATCAGTTTTAAATTTTATATTGCGCCGACAAAACTAAACAATACTTTAACGAGCCGTGTCTACCTGGTCAAGATGGAGTTTCGCCATAAGTTTAGTGGTGTCGAACTAAGAGTGAAAACACTAATCCTATAATTCTCTCAGTATTTTAATTGTCTATGTTAATTCTAATTATGGTTTAAACTATTGCTATTACGTTTGTCTAATGCTATGGGGGGGCGGGGGGGGGTTTAAGCATGAGAGGGAAGACCACAGGTTTGGTCGGTGATGATGACATCAAATAACGTCTATTTTATTGCATCATTTATCCTATGTTATTAACCCATTTTGTATAATTATTGCAAAGAATTGTTACTTAATCATTTATATTTGAGAATGCAGTTAATTATGGTAGTATTGGTGAAACTTAGAGCAAGAAAGCGTGCATTCTGAAGCTTAAATGAAGATATTTTAAAAGATTGCTATTCTGAAGACCAATTTTTTACCGCCGTATCCATCAAAGGAAGATAGCAATCCGTGCTCCTACACTCACCAAAGACACAAAAGGCGACATAAAGATCAATAGCCGTATCAGAGGACTCAATACGGGCCGTATTCAAGATTATTAAAATAATATAATATTCTAGAAGATATCAAACGTGGTTCTTACTCAAGACGAATCCATACGCCGTATTCAATTACATGGATTCGCCGTATGTAACGACTTCCAGACCTTATAATAGAAAAACTCACAAACGAGTTTTTAAAGTGTGCTAAATCTATTCTCGATTTACCTAGAACCACAAAAAGTCGATTATTTCAGTGGAGAGAATAAAGAGCAGAAGAGGTTTCGAGCAACTGTATTCAAATTCATAGGAGACATCGTTTGTAATTCCCATATCTTTAGTAATCGCTTTCAGTTTTTTGTATCATTCGGTTAATTCGGTTTAGTTTACCTTGCTAACTTATTACCTCTTGTATTTATTATGACGTTGAAGGCTTTTACATTCAGTTATTAGCCATTATTTTTTTGGGGTAGATCTGAATATTTTGGTATTTGTTTATAACGATTCTTGATTTATCGTTTGTGTGCTTGTTTATGTTTATCAATTTATAATTGTATTACGCGCTATTGTATGCGACCTATCATTCACTGGATACTAGCAAAGTGGACCAAGCGGATCTTAGAGTCAGGATAGCTCTCCACTATAGTAATTTATACATCTAGAATCATAGTTACACAAGTATTGTCCTTATAAGTCTGTATCTAGGATATGTCTTCTGGGCTTTTTTAACTAGCTAATTGGGTATTGCCGTAGGATTTTTTGATCGTTGTTGATAGCAGGTGTGACCTAGATAATTCAAAAAATATTGTTCTTCAACAAATAACGTTATGATTCCATTAGATAGTTGGACAAGTGGACTACTAGTGTATAGATTGCCATTAAGCGGTAAGTAGGTAAAGTCTCTATAAGCTAGGGTTTAACAAGATCACCACTGCTTTAATCCCTAAGATAGATTATAAATCAGCAAATAAGGATGCTTTATATGGATGCTTTAATTATGACATAATTAATGTGTCTAGGTCTTAGGATGATGTAACGCCTAAGTCTTAAGAATGATATACCATCTCGAGAGAAGAAATCATTACACTTAATAAACAAACCAACGTTCTAATCGGATTAATAATGGTTAATACAGTTTTCTTATATAAGGTTCGACCGCTCTTTTAGCTTTTGTCTATTAGGTGGGTAACAGTGTCTTGAATTGATTGTAGTCACCAACCAAACCATGCCAGTCTCTCAGGCTGAAAACCCTCCTTTTCCCATTAGAATTAGGATTTAGACTGACATAGGTTTAACATAGGATTAGAATATAATTAACATAGATTAGATAACCAAGATATTAATTAAATTGATAGATTTAACCTCGCTCTCAGTGATCGACACCCTACTTACCACGACGCTACTACCGATTGGGTACACTGCCCGTTAAAGTGTTGTTTTTGGTTAAGTCGGCAAAATATAAATTTAAAACTTGAAACAATAAAATATACACCACACAACGACACATCAGTCGATATATATTAGAATGGACCAAAATGTTGAATGATATTTTGGAAAACCTTGGCCATTTCAAAAGAACAGGACGTGGACCCTACAATTTCAACTACCTATACAACGAAGCCCATTTCCCGACCCCACAACAGACAAACTTTGCAGATTGTGGAGTGATTACGTGTTGGCTAATAGATAAGCTTTGTAGGAATATGATTCCTGAAGTTCAAGGTCATCCTGATGATTTTTTCAATGTCATTAGAGCTGAAATGGATTTTAAGATTTATCAGTGTCGGTGTGAGGATACTAGCGAATGTGGATATGATTAGTTGAAGTTTTATATAATTTTGTGTACCAACGAGCATCAAATAATATTGTATATATTTAACATTTAACAACTTATTGCTAGGGTATTTCAAACTAAGATGAGTTATATAGAAAAAAAGTAGACATTGACGTAAAAAAATGTTATAAGTCATGAGACACAAGTGGTCATTATCTAAAATAACTCCATAAATAAAAAGATAAACGTACGAAATGAAAACTTAAACATTCATAAACTAAAAAACCGTGTCCTTGTGGTAAACCTTAACAATGTTTCTCATTGTAATGTTAAGATAATGGCACAAATTTGTTAGCTGTAGGCATGGATGGAAACAACCAAATTGTGCTTATTTCTTTTGGTATATGCAAAGGGGAAACCTAACACGGATAAAAACACCTTTTTGGGGGGTCTTTGATGATCAAAATACATAAGATAAAACTTGATGTTTTAGTGAGAGAAAGTAGAGAGAGGGTGGAAGAATTTGGATAAGATTAGATTGAAAATGTGCAAATAACATCCACACCCCTCATGGAGAGCCATGAGGGGTATTTATATGACAAGCATAACATAACTATGCCTAAATAACAAAAGTAACCCCTGCGTATCACGCAGTGTTAATATCTAATCCAATTCACATGTAAGACGCCAACTTTACAAAATAATAAGGCTAACAATCTCCCCCTAAGGGGTGGTCATTGCACTTTTGGCTTCACTTCTTGTGACGTCTTGAATCCTGGAGCCTTGTGTTCTTGGAAATTCTTTTGAAGTTCTTTTTGCATGCTTGTGATCCTAGATCTTGATCTTTGACTTGATATCTTTATCTTTAAACTTGATATCTTGATCTTTAGCCTTGAGATAACCTTGGATACTTCTTAACTGGAACACTTCTTACCAACATACTCATACTTTAGCATCACTTGAAGGCTGACAATCTTCCTCAACATAGACTTTGTGACTTGATCTACTTGTAATCATGTGCTTGATGTTCTTTTGAGGAAGTTCTTGTTTATTAGAGCTTGCAGAAGTGTATCTTTGAAGTTCAGAGATGTCTTCAAGTCTTGATTGATGTCTTGATTGTATCCTTTCAGCTTTGAGTATAAGTATATGGCCTTGACTGCGACTCAACTAGTATATGATGGAAATGTCATCGACTTGTCCTGCATGTTTAAGTTAGTGATAAACCCTAGATATAGACAAATATGTCTTTGTCATTTCGTCGATTTTAGGTTGTGATAACAACCTGTTCCCCGTTTTATAGTATAAATACTATACATGTGATCAGATAAGTTCAAAGAACCTTCTAGACAGCGTTTTACGGCTGTACTAGCCTGTTCTCATTATCAGAACGTCTCATAGTAGATAGCACGATAAGAGTGAATTAGTTAGTTACTATTTGACTGATTGAGTCGTCAATTCGTGTTCAGTCTTCCCACGCCCAGATGCCATTTTGAGGCTGCCACAATAAACATGAGATCGACCTCATAGAACAATGAAGTTCTTAGAAGACTAAAGAAAACTTGTTTGAAAATCAGTCGACATGTTAATGAATAAATATTTTTAAACATATCGAAAGTTTTTTTTTTTCAAAAAAAACATCCGTCAATTCTCATTAATTCACACAGATTATATTTGCGTCTGTATTGGACTCTTGTACAGCTTGTGTTCTTGATGATAAACAACAAGTGTATATGGAATTGTGTCCTAATGAGATTTATTGATTGATCTCATTGGCTCTAGACTCTATAAGTGCATTTTGTTATTTGGTGATCCGAGGCTGGATCGGACTACCACCTTTTCAATATCAACGATCTCGGAATGAGAAAGCCGATAGAAACGTGTTGATCTCTGTGAGAAATGAAACAAACTTCTTTTGAGAGAATCCTGAGTAGCTGGGATGGGTTGTGCATTGCATCATTGGGTCCATGATGACTTGTCTTCAATACCAGAATCATCTTTGTGATTACCGATAGATTATGCATTGACTCGGTTTCTGCCTAAGGTTGTATGGAGGGCTTCTTTCTTTACACCCTTTATCCTTACAATTCTTTTTCATTCTTCAACCCCTTCAATGTGATTCCAACGTGTCCTCATTATCACCATGTTGGGTTTGTTCCGGTGATAACTCATGCCTTGGATAACATTCTTCCTAATCTCAATTTACTCCTTTTTTTCAATCATACCTAAGGACTTCTATTCTATCTAATGGAGTGTCACTAGGTAGATCCCTCTGGTTCTGGCTGGATCATAGAACGAAATACCTAACCTAAACCACCTTATATCTTTGTAAATCATAACAGTTGGTCGGTCTTTGGTATTTCCATAGTAGCCATAAAACCATTGAAAAATCAGTCAACGTGTTTGAGAAATCATTTGATACACATTGAAAGTTTTCAGATTCACCAAAAAGCTCTCCCTACACATATGCATCATATTATGAAAGAGTTTTGCACATGAGAGGACGGGAACACACTTATATTCAAAAGATCTTATCCAATATTAAGCAATATTGATCACATTTTAATCACTATTCTCCCCCTCAAAAATTGCATATGTGGTGACAATTTTTGATTTAACATATTTCGCCCAAACGAGCCTGTATATTTCGCCCAAACGAACCTGTATATTTCGCCTGAATTCCTATACATATTTCGCCTGAAGGCAGAAACATATTTCGCTTGTTATCAGACTTGCATATTTCACTTGAAATCTGTATATTTTGCCTGTTATTAGACTTGCATATTTTGCTTGAAGGCGGAAACATATTTCACCTGAACCTGTCCTTTTTCCTAAAATTTTGGATCTTGTCTTTTCTTATTTTCTTTAAGCCTCATTCAAACAAGGACCAAAATAAGCTTCAAAAAGTTGTTTAACAACCCAATAAGCTCGGAAAAAATCATATAAGCTGTGACATAAAAAGTACCAGATAAGCTTTTTTTGGTAAGTTAGAAAAAGACCCAAAAAAAATATCATTAAGCTCAAAATAAGCCAAGAGGACCAATAAGCTGCAACAACCCCTTTAGATATACAAAAATAAAGATGGGACACTAGGAGATGATTGTAACTTTTTATCAAATACACACATCATAAACACCAGCCGTGTGTTTTGTCATCAAATAATCCCACAAAATAAGCAAAAATAAGTAGTAAATAAGCTGAAAACACGAAACAACAAACAAAATAACAAAACACCCCCGGTTAGCTCTTGATACCAATTGACACGGATAAAAACACCTTTTCGAGGGGTCTTGGATGATCAAAATACATAAAATGAAACATGATGTTTTAGTGAGAGAAAGTTAAGAGAGGGTGGAAGAACTTGGATAAGATTAGATTGAAAATGTGCAAATAACATTGACACCCCTCATGGAGAGCCATGAAGGGTATTTATATGTCAAGCATAACATAACTATGTCTAAATAACAAAAGTAATTCTTGTGTATCACGCAATGTTAATATCTAATCCAATTCACGTGTAAGACGCCAGCTTTACAAAATAGTAAGGCTAACAAAACCGGTTCCTGTTGGTCATGGTGGATGTCCGTACTTACATAATGCATATCATATCATATCTGATAGGCATCCTGCTATAGCCTTGTCAGTACGCAATGAATTCCCCTTAGCGTTTCATGGTGTATGTTGTCGTCATCTAATGATGAAGCTAACTTTGAAAAAGAAAAAAACAAAAGGTCTATACTGGAAAATATGCAAAGCGTATACACCAGAAGAATTTACAAGCAACATGAACATACTCCAAGCTATTCAGCCTGATGCGTACAACAAGCTATTTGAAGCTGGTCCTTAAAGATGGTCCAGAGCGCATTGCCTACTAACTTGTGACAATTATATGAAATCTAATAGTGTGGAGTCTGTTAATACTTGTATTGTATTGAAAAGAAAGCTACCAATCACAATGCTGACCGAGACCTATCGTGCAATGGTGCAAGAGTGGTATTTTAAACGTCAAGAAGTTGCAGGTAGTTATCTTTGAAAACATAAACTATTACTTTAATGTTTTTATTAAGTAATTAATTAATTTATGTTTTTGTATTCATGTATAAGAAGTATGAAATCACAGATTGGGTAGCGGATAAGGTGCAGAAAAGAAAAATAAAAAGCACAGCATGGGTTGTTAACGGGGTTAATCAGTACCAAGCTTTGGATGGGAGATATAACCGTGAAGTCAACTTTATGAACGGTTCATGTGAATATCGCAAATGGCAGCTTTCAGGGATACCTTGTGGTCACGTTATTGCTGTTACTAGGTTTTTGGGTCTAACAGATTGTGTGCAATTCGTAGCAGACTGGTTTAAAAAAGAAAGATATCAAGGCACATACGCAGTATCAAATCATTTTGTTAGAGATATAAAAGAATGGGAGTTTCCAAGCAATATACATCATGCTATTCCTCCTCGAATAGACAACCCACAGCCAGGTCATACCAAAAATACAAACCATATACCATCTCAAGGTGAGGAGCCAAGAAGTATACATTGTAGCAGATGCAATGAAGCGAGCCACAAACATGAGCAATGCAAAAAATCATGTGTCCCTAAGCCGTCTGTAAACAAACATAAACAAAAGAATCAACAATTTCCAATAAATGAGCAACGTGAAACTACAGCTTCGTACAACCCAAATCAACTGTATGATTACAATTTTCAGAGTTACAACCAATACCCATCGCAACCATACGGTCAAACCACATACCTATGGTAACCATATTGTCATAACCCATACCCATCAGATCATTATGATCAAAACTAATACCCATCGCAAACTTATGATCAAAACTAATGCGCTTCTTAAACTTACCATCAAAACTCATACCCATCTCAACCATATGATCAAAACACACACACACATCGCAACCATACGAGCAAGCTCACACACACCCGTCTCAAGTGTATGAAGAATACGGTTCCCAACAATACGCCTCTCAACATCTAGATGATCAAAACACTAACGGTTTAAATAGTTGGTTTAACTCCTTTGGTTTTTAACCAATTAATAAGTTTTTATGTATTATTTATATTTTCTTGTTAATTTGTAATATATGTTATGTATGTTGTAATATATTTCATTGTAATAGATCTGGTAGAGTTAGACACTTTTTCAACTAATCAAATGAAATTAATCTTGACCAACTATTTGGGTTACGATGAAAACTCCCTAACCTTTCTTTATTTGAGGAAACCAAATTGTAGTCTGGATTCAGGTCTTGTACCATTGGCTAATGCTATACAAGACAGCGAAAGTATACTAACGTATACTCAAATTTATCGAAACCAACTACATGTGTACGTTTCTCGGGTGGAGTTATCCCCACTTGTTGTGGCCGACGAATACAAAGATGAGGGTAACAAGAAGGAAAAACAAGATTAACCTTCTTTTTCAAAAAAATTATTTGACTAGTTAGTAACTATGGGTCTGTTCTGATTGTGTTGTCGTATTATGCTTTTCATTTTTCATTATGCAAGGCATGTTTGTATTAGCTTGTTTCTGTGTTTTAAGCTTTAACAATAAAGATTGAAGTGACAACAAAATGACTTATCAACTTTATGGTATCAATATATATATATATATATATATATATATACACACACACATGTATACAACTATGTGTTTTCAATAAATCAAAATCAATTCAAACTTCTTTCATTCACCACATGTCAATGTCTACTAATACTTTCGAGTTCGGTGTAAACCACAATGGAGAATTTAAACTTAACCCACTAACCTATCAAGACGGTTCACTACTAAATATTAATGTTCCATAAATGAATTTTAAAGATATAGTTAGCTATCTAAAAAGAAAATTAACAAGACGGGTCCACATTCTATATTCGCGTTGCCACCAACCAACACGTTACAGGGTATGAAAGCAATTAAGAATGATTATGATATTAATGTTATGCACGGCATTGTAAAAGTTGTTGGGAAGCTCTAGATTTACGTTTCTCGTCATCCTATAGATTTAAGCACGGTTTTAATTCCAAACGATGATTCTTTGGAAGAATGATTTGCAGGTATCATTTTCGAAGAAACAAAACTAAAACAAAAAGAGGCACTCCGGTATCTACATCAAATGCAGAAACAAAATAAAAGGTTCGATTACTATAGATTTATTGGTAAACTTGGATTCATTACAAAACCTACTACACCCTATACGCAAACCATTTTCTATTTTCCAGTTCACAATAATGGACAATTAGTGATGGATGGCCCAAGCCAAAAGTATGTCATGGGTGGAACAATTAGCATCAACATTCCAAGAATGAAACTAGAAGAGCCGAAACAATATTTGTTTAATATTCTTGGTACGAAGATTCATTCTCTTTATTATGAAGTACCACACACTGGCTTTTCAAGCACTGTCAAATTGAGAAACAACTATGATATGCATGTGATGCTTGATATATCTGCGGCACAAGACAAATTGGAAATTTACATTGACCACGTGGGTGTCAATTTTATTATAGCCAAATATATATATGCCCAAATGCTACCTTGGCAAAAATGATCAATCATGTGATAACAGACTACACAAGTGACACTGAAGACGGAAGAAAGGAGGTGACACAAACTGATTACACTTTTGATCAAATGGTTGAATGGGCGGAACATAAACACTTTGAGAACGAGGAAACTAAATAAGTTCAACGTCTTAAAGCTATATGGAAGAATCGTATGTACTAATAATGATATCACTCAATATGTATCACATATGGTTTAAGATTGTCTTTTCAATGGACACGCCTTTTTACTCTTTTTTCATTTTTTTAAAAGCCTAATTTCAACCATGATAATTCAATACTTAAGTACTGACATTGATAAGACTACTGAATGACAATGTCGTTTATCGCTTAAAATTTTACACGAAATATGACATGATTTGACAATTCATTTTGCTTTTTACTGACATTGATAAGACTACTGGATGACAATGTCGTTTATCCCTTAAGATTTTACACGATATATGACATGATTTGACAATTCATTTGGCTTTTTACTTACATTGATAAGACTGCTTAATGACAATGTTGTTTATCGCTTAAAATTTTACACGATATATGACATGATTTGACAATTCATTTGGCTTTTTTAGACATTTATATGAAAAGTTCATGACAACTGCTACCCATATGTTTTTCCCTATATCCACTATATTTTCATTTACAATACACCATACTCTCACACACACAACTTCTTTCAACTTCAAAAACTATGGCTTATTCTGCAAATGAAGTGCATCAAACAATTCTTAGAAGACTACGAAGCGAACTAGAAGCTGAGGTCACACTTGCGAATAAGTTGTTGAGCGACTTGACTCGTTATGTTGAGAAAATGCGTAGCAGTGAAACTAAAATGACGATGGTACATTCTATGCCAATAATGAGCCTTAATAGCTGCAGTTTACATACTCTCTTGATGACCCATGAAGCGGATATACGTACCGCAAACAACTTGAGGGCATTAAGAGAAGAATTGTTGAGAAGCATTGCTGACAAGCAAAAATTCATTGCCAATTATAGAGCAATATAGAATCTAAAATCATGTTGCTTAACATCACCTTGCCAACCATGTGGGTTGTTGTTTGTTGTAGTTTTTATGTTTTTAAGTCATCTAAACAAGGTTGGCCATCTACTCTATTACATGTTAGGGACGTTTGGTACAACTGAATCGCAAAGAATGAAAATGAAGTAAAAAATGGAATCGTAAAGAAAGAGAATAAGTCCCAAGAAAGAGGATAAATTCATATGTTTGGTACCCAATACATAATCAATATGAGGAATATCATGTTTTTAAAAAATTTGTACTTTGTACTTAAATTTTTTAAAATAAATAAATATTTTTTCGTATTTTTTTTATTAAAAAAATATTTTTCGTAAAAAATTTAAAAATTTTTTACAAAAATTTCAAACTTTTTAAAATCTTTATTTTATAAAAAAAATTAAATTTTTTTCGTACTTTTTAAATTTTAGTTTTTTTAAGTAATTAATTTTTTTTTAAAGTTCGGAAAAAATAAAAAAGTAAAAACAATCGAAGTAAAACGTAAAAAGTTTTAATTTTTTTATTTTTTCTTAATTTTTTAAAAAATTAATTTTTTGTTAAATTTAAAAAGTACGAAAAAAATTAAATTTATTTTAAAAAATTAAGATTTTAAAAAGTATGATTTATTTAAAAAAGAATTTTAAATTTTTTAACGAACAATAACGTAAATGAAAAGCATGTGCCACACACATGATTTGTCCTTTTTTTTACATTGTTTTTTGATTCTCAAGTTGGTGATTATCACCATTCTCCACTTTTTTTAAAGAATGGATTTGCTTTCCAAATAATCATATTTTAATTCTCTATTCTCATTCTTTGATGTACCAAACTAAGGAATTCTTTCTCATTCCTTTTCTTACCTTTCTATTCCATCATACCAAACGTCCCCGTAGTGTTTTCTTTTTTGTTTTGCTTTGAATGGATAATGTTAATCTACATTTACATCTTGTAGGTTCCCTAATTCACACAGACATGTAGATCTAAAGAGATCTAGTGAGAGAAAGTTAGAGAGAGAGAATAGTTGAGAGAGAAATAAGGAAAACACACTAAAGAGTGTGTGTAAA
>BQNB010012560.1:52587-78916 GCA_026074375.1 Tanacetum coccineum
TAATGTTTATTCCGTTGTGCATTCTATTATTCTTTGTTATTGTTCATCCTAGATTAAAGTTCTAAACAAACTGAGCTTAAACGATCTTTAGGTTTCCACAAGTTGTCCGTTGGAGAGAGTCCCGAATCAAGTTGAGTGTTGTTAGCAAAGTATGGTGGAACATATGTGGATGGTAAAGTTGTAGATGATTGTGAATAGTACTGCTGATGTGAAACATTGGACATCAAGGCAAGAGAATCCACAGTGTGTTGAGTGAATCGATCCAGCATCATTTTGTTCTCATTGGCATGTGCCTCGTGTTGCTTCAGATAAGCATACAACTGATCATAGTTGGAGTCCCTCAATCCTCCGTTTAGCTTTACTGCTGTTACAAATCTACCCCATTCAGGCAACATGTTGTTCACAAACTTAGAGTTCAACTGTATTCTGGACATGGTCATCTTGATGTTCTGCATGTCGTTGATGAGTTTGGCAAACCGTACATATTAGTCGTGGATGGTTTCTCCCTTGTTCTGACGGAAGTGTTTAAAGTCATCATACAGTTGTGATTCATGGTCCTCTTTTGTTAATTCTGAACCTTCTAGGAGCATCTTCACATTGTCCCATATTTCCTTTGCATCGGTGTAATGATTGATAAGAGAGTATATATCTTTTGGTAGCCCTTGAAGTAGGATGTTCGTTGCCTGAATGTCAGCATTGTACCTTTCCTTATCTTCAGGTGACAAGTCTGAATAGACTCGTGGTCATTCTGGACCTAGATGTGGGGTACCTTCAGTCCCTTCAGTTAGTGTTTCCCGAAATGTCCCCATCTAAAATGGTCCTTCATCAATTGACTTCAAAATGTTCACACCATTCTCTTTACCCCGACAATACAGTCGAATACGTTGTTGCCATGATGCAAAGTCAGTCCTATCAAGCATAGGTGGTCGGGTATCTGAACTGGCACATTGGATGTCTTCCGAAAGATTAGCCATCTTAATTGATTGTGAAATGATTAAGTTGATCGAACAATGATTAGTGATTGTATGTTAAAAGTGGTGATTGATTGTGTGAAATGGTGAATTGTTGTAAAGGTTTGTTAGGATTACACGTTGAATAATTTAGTTCAAAAATCCAAAAAGTCAATAACTCGCTGGAAGAGAGTAGATAACTCGCTGGCAAGAAATTAAATTGACAGAGTTCCTGTTCACAAGTCGCTAGAAAAAGATCTTCAAAAACCTGTAACTCGCTATGCTTAACTCGCTGGAAGAGAGTAGACAACTCGCTGGCAAGAAATTAAATTGACAGAGTTCCTGTTCACAAGTCGCTAGAAAAAGATCTTCAAAAACCTGTAACTCGCTAGTATCTAACTCGCTACTTGTAACTTTTTTTTCAGACAAAACACAGGAGACAAAACGCAGTCAAGAAATTTGCCAGAGAGACAAAACGCAGTCAAGAAAATATGACTTTTTCCACCTAAAATCACCTAAAAATCACCCTTTTGAACGTTTTTGCTTGGTTTCTTGTAGGTTCCCGAATTCACACAAACATGTATAGATCTAAAGAGATCTAGAGAGAGAGAGAATAGTTGGAGAGAGGAAAAGATAAGGACAACTACACTAAAGAGTGTGTGTAAAATGATAGATGCTACCTTTCAAAGTTGGCAGGGGTATTTATCGTTCTTACAATACACGGGTATTGCGTACCCGGTTTCAATAACGAAAGTCATACGTTTACCTATAACTACAGCGCTATATTTTGAACCGTAAAAATACTTGGGGGTGACCGAGTCTTTTTTCTAATATCTAAACACTCTCCCACTGAAGGTGAGGTCACCCCTGAAAATACTAAAACTTAAGATCTTCAATCTTCAGATTGATCTTATGTATAGCACGTAAACGCTTGATTTCATTGATCTGTATCTTGTGAATCTGAAGTAGTGAACTTTAGAATTTTAGGCTTTAGCTGATTGTATGTGATCTTGCGTTCTTTGAGATCATCATCCAATCATAATCTTTATTCATTCATCATGTGAATATTTTGCCATCTTGTGAAATTGTGTCTTTCGGATATGATTATGCTCGTTAACTTTTCTTGATTGGAAAGCTTGAATATTCAGAGTTGCGGAAGCTTTATAAACAGTACTGCGCTTTATGATATCTTTGAAATGAGGCATTTGAGAATGAGCACGCGGTTATGAACCTTGATGTGTTGGAACACGGTATCTCCATCTCCATCTTTTAACTGTTCCTGTAATAAAACAGTTATGCTCACTAAAGAGAAAATTGGTTTTGTAAAACAATCGAGCGATTACTTTGCAAAAGAGGTTTTGTAACACATCAAAAGTTTTATTTGTTTCCAAGTCCAATAACGTCACATTCGTATACTGGAACAAGTTTGATTCATGTAGAATCGCACCGTTGTTGTTTCCAGTTTTCACAAGGTTTGTCCATTAAGGATTACAAGTCACCTAACCATGAGCTTGTTTGAAGTTGGCTCAAGCAGGATTTCCATCCTTCACTGTGAATACATCTGTATCACTCGGAGTTCTGGCTAAATCACAAGGATAATGCGTAGGACTTTATGATAAAACTTGTAAGTTCACAGTGTTGTGAATAACAAGTAAATTGGAATTGTCCTAACGAGATAATTGATGATCTCTTGGCTCTAGACTCAAAAGTGCGTTTTGATTTTAGTGATCGGAGGCTGGAGCTGACTGCCACCTTTTCAATACCGACTTACTCGGAGTGAGTGAGTCAGTAGATTACATGTTTAGTCTCCGTGAGAAATAACAAAAATCTTTTGAGAGATTCTGAGTGGTCTTGGGAGGGTTGTGCTTTGATCCCTGGGTCCCATGATGTACTTCAATGTCAGCAATCATTTAGTGATTTTTGACAGCATAATGTACTTGACCAGATTTCTTTTTGGGTCCTTAAGTGTATGGAGGGCTTCTTTCTTTACACCCTTTATCCGTACAATTCTTTTTCATTCTTTCAGAACCTTAGTGCTTACCGATTTCATGACTAGAACCTTGTTGGGTTTATTCAAGTACTAGCTCCATCTCAGTCGGCACTATTCCCTTTTCCTCACATTTACTCCTTTTTATCATACCTAAGGACTTCTACACTAATAGTGATAGTCCTCTTGGGTAGATCCCTCGGTTCTGGCAGGATATGGGACGAGTACCTAACGTTACATCCTTATACTTCGATAACAGTAAATACATGGTCAGTCTTTTGGTACAGTTCACTTGCATAAAATCACTGTGCAAAACTCATTCAGTTGGCTTATGATAACACTATCCAAAGTGTTTAGTAACCCGATTGTTTTTGCTTTCAGATATGCTCCCCCTAAATGTGCATGCTGGTATTCGAAACTGTTAGCACATGTGGGTGGAGCTATGTTACACTTGGAGTAATATGATCACATTACATATTTTAATTAATTTTTCTCCTTATCAAAAATTTCAAAATCATTTGTACATTTTGGAGATCAATTGATTTTTAATAGGTTCATAAACTTTCCGGAGAAAAGTGTCCAAATATTTACACAGCCGTGTTGGACCACATATTAATGTCCCCCTAATCATTGAAGGATATATAAGATAGTGGCTGAGTACTGTAATTTGAGAATGATTTTGAATCTTTCTAAGAAATTCTTGTTGGAGGGGGGGGGGTAATTTGTCCTAATCACTATTTTATTAGACTATAAATTAGTTCACTACACATTTATGATATTCACAAGATTGTGATTATGGAGACAAAGACCTAAAATATTCAAACGAAAATGACATAGTATTTTGTCCATGTTACGCAGTCTGTAGTCCGTCTTCGATATCTCGTTTGGCGAAGTTGTCTTAGCTTCCCCTTGAATCAGCACTCCTTTCTTAGGTAGGTTAAGCCTTCTTGCATTTGCATTAAGAATACTTGAAGTCTGACGCCCAAATCGATGAAGTACTACAAAGTAATTTTGAACCGTAGAACACAAAGTTCAATTAAGTCACGGATGTTAATATTCTTAATATGTAGTGATGATATGAATGAACACAAAGCAACTAAGTCCTGTGATATCTCAATTATTCCCTCTCAGTAGACGAACTGAGAAACAACTCTAAGATAACTAAGTCCCAAATTGTTACACTTTTCTTTTATCGGTACTAACTAACTAGAGGAATTATATACTTATCATACCAATATGTCCCGTCTTTGATCAATATATTTCTACCTTTTCCTTTATAAAACGCTTGGTGTGATTGTCTTATTAAAGGCAAGCAATAATTGAATCGTAACCAATCTACTCACGCCTAATCAATCTTTCTGGACAAAACATATTCCCTTGTATCACATGAAGCATACCATAAAGTGGACAAAGATATCTCTTTCCTATGTGGTTGGATAGCGCACGGGAAGTAGACACGACTAAAAACATGATTTTTCTTGCGGATAAGACATTTGTCTTCCGGAATGGCCTACTATTAAATAGGCTTGGATTCTATCTCGTGTAGTTGTTGTAACCTTTCAGTGTATTTACTCCTACCCCTTGTGTTTTCGATTACTCAGAGATCAGTAAAAATCCTTATATGCACACATGCTTGAGATCGTGTTCTTAGAAATTAATAAACTTAAATCTATGCCGTGAGGAATCGGTTTCAAGGGCCCTTTTTTAAAGGCGAAAGAATTTCCAAACATTCCGTAGTCTTTTTACAAACCTGACGGCATTGGCATTATTAGGTCGTATGTAGTTTAAAGCCCAGCCCCCCCTGAATCACTAAGTCATCCTTGCATCTAAGTCCCTAAAGTATGAAGCAACTGACTTCTAAGGACGTGTAGTTTATTAAGAATTAATCCCTTTATATTGTATTGTCATTATCAAACCTTCAATGTTTATTCTTGACTTATTTGAAGACGTTTAAAAGATATTTGAACTTCTCTCCCCCTCAAATAAGGGACCCAGTTTTCTATTTAAAGAGCTGTAGTCATTGTTTGAGGGACGAAGTAGTTCTTTGAACATCTTTGTTGTGCTTACTGAACTATTGCTTCATTGTGAAAAAACTTTTTCCCAATTGAAATTAGATTTCTCTATTTTGACAAAATAATTTACTGAAACGTAGCACTTATTCTTATGGATGCAAAGATATGAAATAATCCATTGCCCCGGGAAAAACTTAATTACCGTTGTTGGAACAGCAGTCTTTTCAACGACATGGTTTCCTTATTTTGGAAAAGCGGGTTGCAGTCAGCTATACCTGCACGCAATGTCTGAGCTCCAAAACTTTTTTTTTTTTTTTTTCTTTTCTTTTTTTTTTTTTTTCGAATTGTTTTCGTTAGAGTAGCTCCATACGAATAAGACTGCTCTGTTCTGCTAAGGAAAAATGCACTGGACGTGTATGTTATTACGATGAGGCCCGGGTTATGTACAGAAATTGTACATAAGCAAATTTTTTTATAATATATTTACAACGAGATGTTTGAATGAATATATTCAAAGCAGTTATGTTTGTAGAAACTCCGTTTGCATGGAGTACAAACATCTCATCACCAATCCTTCTGACAGTACAAAAAAACCGCTCCTCAGGAAGGCTTTCGTAAATTAATCAGTAATTGGTATTTAGTTCTGCAAAAGTAATTTAATAATATCATTTTTCAACCTGTTCCTGTATGAAGTGATCCGAGTATGGATGTTGCTTTGTATGAGAATGTTGTTACGGTGTCATGATATTGCAATGGCGACTGAGGTCGCAATTACAACGGATTTTGTTGTAGTTGAAGCCCTAATCTTGAAGCTGTATCCTCACTCCACATTACTTGGCACTTGCCGCTAAAACGCCAATGTACTCTGCCTTGCTGACGACATCGCAGTGCAGTTTTGTTTCTTTGACATCCAGCTTACAAGTTTATCACTAAGGAACTGTATCCCGTCCAGAGTGCTTTTTCGCGAATATCAAGGCATTTCGCATGACTCAGCGTCTGAAATGTTGTTAGTTCAAGCCAGAATCTTTGGATCCCGGAGTCCCATGTTCATGGTACCCTTTAGGTATTTACAGATTCTTTTAACCTCCTTGAGGTGGCTTTTGAGTTGGTCGTAGCTTGATAACGTGCACAATAGTCATATCTGCTTGCACTACGTTGGTTCTACTAGATGTCAAGTTACATGAGTGACGATTTTACTACGATAATCAGATTGGTCTTAGGGGTTTCCACTCAACTCTACATCTAGTTTGGGTTTTGTAGCCAATGGTGTACCAATGGAGTGACAATTGTCCATATTATGCTTTTTCAGAATTTCTAAACGTTATTTGGCTGATTGATAAAAATACCTTTCTGGTGACTGGTGGATCTGTAGTCCTAAAAAAGAATTTCATCTCCCCCATTAAGGACATTTCAAATCTACTGTGCATTAACTTTTCAAATCTTTTTGAATATTTAGGGTTTGTAGACCCAAAAATATGTTATCAACGGAAATAGCACAAGTGTGGAAAAATATCCTCCCCGTATTGTATCTTGATTAAAGTTGGGTCATATTATACTTTAGAAAAGCCTTTGGACATCAGGACGTTTTGATAGTCATCATACAGGCTCATGGGCTTGCTTTAATCCATACTAGCTTTCTTAGAAGGTAGACTTTTTCTGGATGATCTGGATCACTGCACCATTCCGGCGGGGAGCAAGTAAACCTTTCCTTCAGTGGACCATTAAGAAATGCAATTTTCACGTCCATCTGATAGATTGGAAAAGACTTGTGTGCTGCGTGGGCAACATAAAATTCGAACTGCTTCCAGGAGCAAACAAGAGCAATGATTCTACAAAATCAATAATCTTCCTGAGCATAACTTTAGCAACGTCGTGCTTTGTTGCGAATTACAGATGATTCTTCATCCTTATGTTCTTACATAACCACTTTAGCTTAATAACCATTTGCCAATGGTTTGTCGACGAGTTCCTCAGCCGTTTAGTGTGTCGAACGGATGAAGTTCATCCTGTATTGCTTTCGAACATGCAAATCAGCCATTGCTTTAATGTTCTTCGGTTCAACAAGACTGTCACCTGTGAGCAGCGAACACTCAATTGTCAGGATCTGACAGGCAAAGCTGTCGTCTTGTTTGTGACCTGGCATGTTGGGATTTCCATGGAACTTGTTTCTATGGCTGATTCTCTGGTCCATCGGGGATCATGACTTTTATGTTGAAATAAATGCAATCGGTATTTATAAGTTGCTGAGGAAGACTCACATTTCTTGTCACCATGTACAAAAGGATTGATACATTCATCTTCTTGAAACGGATGCATTCGGTGCATGATTAATGTTGTTTTCCTCAGCTTGACCGTGTGTTGGATTGTAATGTGCTTTAAGTAAAGGCTGAAGAGAAATTCAACCCTTGTTGTGAGATCTGTCTTCTTGCTGTAGGACAACATTTTGTCTTGGGGGCCGGGGTGAGTTGTCTAATCTGACGCCTTTTAGTCCTTGAGGAACGAGGCTGAAGAGAATTTTCGACAGGACATCTTTGTCGATAGGGCGTGAGGTTGAACGGATTTGATCAGGTTATTTCATGAGGCAGGGTCCTGAACTGCTATGAACCGGAGATGATTGAGGCACGGGTCCTGAACAAATTGGTGCTAGTAACCATAAAACTATTCATTTGAGATCGTAGATCTCAACCATACGTTTCCCCTGATGGTGTTGGCTTTTCATTTGCGTCAATGTAGCTCCCGAAATGGATGTTCTTGTAGTTGATTTTGTTGAAATTGGCTGTGAAGGATCGACCAATAAAGACATTCTCTAATGAGTGATTTCTTTGTCAAACTTGTGATAGTAATAAACAGTTGAATAAGAAGATGCAATTTAAAATGGAATGACCCTTGTCATTCAGTTCTTCAAACCTAGAGTTTAAGAAATTTATGAAGAGGGGTGCATTATTTAAATTATGCATTTGATGTCCATGAATTTATTCTTCAACCACCTGATGAAGTGCCTTGAGATTGAATTTCCGATTTGTGGTGAAAGTACTAGTAGTTGTTCATCTTGATCACTGGTGTTGATGAGGAACCAATGATCACAGCTCTTGAGCAACATAGCTATCGGATCTGGGGAAACAGTTCGTGGTGGTAAGATATTAGTACACAGTAACAATGGTTACAACAGGATCTCATAGTCTTTCTTGGATGGTGGAACATATGGTGTTGGAGAAACTGAGATTTGCACGAGTCCTGAACTGATGTTCAGGAGTCATCAAAGAAGCACAGGTCCTGAATTGATTTGCACAGGAGCCGTGACTTGACCATTTCAAGAAGAACTGCTCTGCTGTAAGTGCGGATGTGGTGGTGAAGCTTTAATGAATGCTTTTTGAAGGGAGGAGATTACATGGTTTAGGAGATGAGAGCTCAATGATAAAGAATCAGTAAGGAACAGATGAAGAAAAAATTATCTGTTGGATAGGACAGTGACATAGATTCAACTTAGGTTTCCATAGTAGTTTTTCCTGGTTATTTTTACTTTCTATTTTTTCAGGATCAGGCTTAGTTTCCTCTGTTATATCCGGTATTATCATCTCTGTCAAATGTTTACTCTCCACATTTCTAAAATCAGCTTTGCAGAGTTTTTCTTTTAGTTTGTTGCAGAACCATTTGATAAATGAACCAATCTATCGTCTTCCTTTGCAGCTTGTTCGTGGGAACTTGATTAGGTTGTGGCGTATGTATTTGCCAGTTATATCTCTGGTTCCGAGGAAATCATACGGGGAATGGTCCATTTGGTTAGGTGTAGCTGTTCTGTCTTCCGGAGTAGGCTTAAACCACGCAGTGGTCGACACCCTTGGGGACTGTGGCGTTATCAGTGGTCTCGATCGAGACGTGCTTCCTCTGCATTGGAATGTTATCTGAGATTGTTCAGAACTGTTCTGATCGAGATCAATGATCTGTGCCATCGAAGCAGACACATCAGCATTTCTTGTGTCAGTGGATCTTCCATCCAGTTAGCGGGAAGAGTGGATGTTGTTTGGAAGCAGATGCTCAGACTTCCGTAGTTTCTTCGACTTTGCTCATCATCATTTGTAGGAGTTAAGCTGCCCAGAAGCAACCTGACTCGTGTCTTCTCTTTTTGTTGACTTACCATGGTTTGATCCAGCTGACGGGCCGTTCATCATCTCATATATTCATCATGACCAGCTTCTTTTATATGGTTTTAACCTGTCTTTAACCTCTTATCCATGGCATCTTATCTACTATTAATGCTTCCATAAGTGAGCTGGTATAGATGGTAGTGGAGGTGCTGTTTGCAGACTTATTCTTCTTCATGGTGTTGTGAAGAGAGCCAACTCTTTTAGATAAAATTCTTCATGATCCCTTTTATCATATGATTGATGGCGTCAGTTGCATTTGTTTTCTCCTCCACTTGTTCCCTTTTGATTTGCTAATTCCTTCGGACTCTTTTCGCTTCTTGCTTTGGATAGACTTGGGCCAGGCAGCACAGAGTATTTCTCGATTAACTCTGTAGTGTGTCGTTCAAGACCTTTAGGAGCGATCTCAGTTTTGTTCCTAGTATTTATCAACAGCCTAGGAACTTGGGAGTAATGAAGCCCAACCATTAGTAGAGTGATCAGACTCTTTACTTCAGCATCTCTTGTCAATCTTGCCACTTTAGCTGAAGTGCGATGCATGAGTGATCTTTCTGGAGAGATAGAGATGATTGTTGTAGCTTTGTATGATTGGAGGAGGTGACGACCAGTGAAGAAGGTTTAGGAGATGAGAACTCAGTGACGGGAGCGATCACTGGGGCGTGACGTGACGGTTTGATGATTTGGATCAAAGTTGGTGGAATCAGATCATTACAACTTTAGATTTTCCTGATTCATCTTCGGTTGGTTTGTTTCATATAGAAATTGAATCCCACAGTTATCACTGTCTTCGAGATTTATTCCTGGCTGACATAGAGCCAGAATGATTTCTGGATTATCATCGAATGACCGTTTGTTGTTATGAGCTTCAGGTTTTCATGAACCTTTGGGTAGGCTGTAGCGAGGAATTCATCATCCATGTGCTCAGGGTTTGGTCCAGCAAGAGACACATGTAATTTTCCAGAGTCTGATCCAGTCTGGTCTTCTTTCATGGTCACGGGTCCTGGTCCAGCATGAGCCTATGTGCTTTTCCTCATCAGGAACCCTGGCTTGGATCCAGTCCTTCGTTTGCGACTCTAGAGACGACTGTGGAGATTTCTACGGACCCTAGTTTGTTCCCTGTTCCTTCATTTGAGCCTCAGTCTAGGCTGTCTATTGTCTTTTCTTGCTTCTTAAGAGCTTTCATTATGTCAGCAGTTCTTGTATAGCCGGTAGTCAGCGTTTGAATTACCCTTGAGCTTTCTTAGACGAATCAGAAGACCTTCTTTGACCATAAAGAATCTCTAAAAGCAGACCAGCTGGGTCTTCTTTGTGTGGGCTTCGGGTTAGATTCCGACACGAGTCTTGCTGAGTAGATGACCTCTCTTGAACGCTGTGCTTCTTTCAGCTTCAGTTTAGCTGCTAGATTTACAAATTCGCCCAAAGCTAAGTCTGTGATTAAGGCCGATGTTGTTCCTGCCGACACAAAGATCACACTCAAAGTAAACAATTTTTCATCAGTTTGAAAAGCGATAAACCCCATCTTTGCTCATGCGTCAGAGTATTCAGAAAGCTGAATGCAGATAGAAGGGCGATATGTTGATGCACGTGACTGCCAAACAAAGTTTGTCGTTCTTGAATTCAACTGAAACTGTAGAAGGTTAGGATCTTCTGCAACTTTTGTAGAATCTTAGAGAAGGGTTCCCTTTCCAATCTGTTAACTGTTGAGCAATGAAGGATTGTTCATCTCATATTTGTAGGTTTCAGGTGGGAGGACTATTTCTTCTGCCATCGGTAAATGTTAAAGAATTCAACAAGATAGACAAACATAGCTATAATCAATGTTAGGTAATGATGTTCGCCTTACGTTTTGGAATTGGCCCTTGATATTCAATGTTAACACAAAGATATTCCCATTAGAGTCACTAGACCATTGGGTTAAGGTCAACATTGGTCACCACCGTGGTCGATGGTCTAGAGATTATCCTGCTAAGCTCAATGACAAGTTAACAAGCCTGTATGAGAGTCAACAAGAAAATGGTCGTGGGAATAGGCAAAGAGGATTATTGGGCTTATTGGCCAGAATGGACAATTAGGCTAAGACGTGCCCAACGGTTCCCTCGAAAGCACTGCAGTAGGTTAACCATTTCGCCATCAAGATATGAAACGCTAACTAAATAAAGCAAGATCCAAGGCATTGTTAGATTATCTGTATCTCTAGCAGACAGTTTTAAACCCTACAGACAAGATTTAACACCCTAAGACAGATTCAACACCGTACAGATTTCAACCCTACACTTTCACATCTTGACCATTTTATATTAACACATTCAACGACAGATAAACCGTTTTAATCACATTAAGTCACTGATTCTCCCCTTCCAAAAAATTGCATATGCGATTGCTTTTTTGATTCTAGTGAATACTATCATACCAGCTAATGTACGTTGGTCCATTAAACAGATGAACAAGCTGGAAAATATGAAGCTTGTTACTGATGAATGGTCAAAAACAGAAGATTTCTCTTCATTTGAGATAACGCGCGCAAGAAGGTACCTCTCTTTCTTTGACCATGGTTTCGTACAGAAGAATCCGAATGCCATCTATTAGCTAACAAAACTTGAGTGTTCGAAGTAGCTCAAGACACGAAAAGATTTATCTTTTCGTTATCAAGGATAAATGATACCAGTAATTTTCCTTTTATCTGAGATGGGGTTGCAATTAACATTTGATTACACGCCTTACCATGAGCTCAAATCTTGGAATGTTATAGTTATTCTCGCTCATGAACCGACAATATTTCTCTTTTCGTTGTCAAGGATAATGCACTGCACGTAATTTTATTTTTCTGAGGCGTACACTTTCTTTACTTTACGGAACAGGCTTGAGAGCTGCCAAAGACGTTCATTTGACTTTAAGACGAGGTTTGAAACGTTGGTGACCATAATGTCATTTGATTGAAGACGAGTTGAACTGTTTTGTCAAACGTCATTTGATGAAAGTCATCGATTTAAAGTCTTGAAAAACTCTGACGTATGAGATTCAGTCTTTTTGGTAAACCAAAACCTGAGTCTTTCCTTTAAAGAGTTGACAGATGTACCCGCACTGGAGTTAGAAGTACCTGCACTAACATACGGTTTGATTGCATTCATATGGGTTAGTGATCTCATCATTTGAACATTTGGGAGGTTACTGTCAACTTTGGTTGTGTATCTTAATGCGACACCTTTCCGTAGGTATCCCACCTAAGCCTACACAGTCTTGCAAATTCTAAAAACCCCCCCCCCACCCCCAAAATAAAAAACCCCGTTGGTTTCCACAAGACACGGATTCGGAGTGTGTGTTTCTCATGACAGCGAAGACTTCTGAGAGAAACCTTTGTCGTTGCTTCTTGCTACCAGGTTTCTGAGTGTGGTTCTTTGGTTCATGGGATTGTTGTTTGATTCTTGGGGACTGAGCTTTAGGCTGAGAATTCACGCTTATTTCTAGGATCTTTATTATACCAATTATCATATTTGTATTAAGATATAGTTTATGACAAAAATCGGAACAAACAAATTGTTTGGAGTCAAGAAGCAACTAGAATTCCTAGGTGATCTATAGAGGCTCACCATTAGACCATTTCTGCCACTACACTTATGATACAGGAGAACTCGATATATGTTTCTAGGTTTTGGATGTACTAAGCATTAGGTGTGCAGTGTGCTCTAGTAGGGCATATTTATGACGTGTAGGAATCCTGGTTTTGTCTTGTGTCCATTTTCCTAGATCTCTAGAAAGTACGCTTTGAAACCATCTCATTATGAACCATACGATTCTTTATAACAGAGTTCTAGAGTAGTTAGGTGATTACATGATGATGGTTTTGCAGCAGCAGTATCTTTAACTTTAGCAAATATATGAGGAGTGATATTTTTGTCAAAATCATTTTTTCCATCAATTGGTGGAGGCAAACGTGGTCCAGTGGTTCTTGAAATTTCTAGGACGTTTATCAGACGTAAAGCATTCGGTTATCTAACAAACTATATGGTTTCTAGAAGGTTGTAAAGGCGGTTTCCCAAGATTGCTGCTTAGGTAAACTTAGAAATCTACTATTATTTCCCTTTTAACTTTCTAAGTTCATTATTTAATTGTTTGCTTTTGCAAAAAACCTTTCTGAATCTGAGCTTTTAATCCGCATTTTCGACGACTTTTGATGATTTGAGAAAATTAAAGATTCACGTTTGTGTCTTTTATTATGAATGATGTCTTTTAATTGAATTCATAAAGTTTTTGTAAGTCTGTTTCAAATGGCTCCTTTTTCTTTATGTAGTTGCTCAGATTTGCTTGCAGTAATTAGCCACACTGTTTTCTAATTCGATGTTAATAGTTTCAATGTAAGCATCTAGTGTTATTTTTAACTTTGGCTTCATTACTTGTTTCCTTTCACACTTTTAATTTATGTTTTCTTCTAGTACAAATTAGTGGGGTTCTGGCAGTAGTGAGCTATCAAATCTTAATCGCACTAATATATTCACGACATTCAGGAAATTCTGATTTTTACATGGTTTGTTACTTTTGATAAACTTTCTTTCTTTTGTTGATTTGTATTCAATGTGAAATAGACAAGATTTTTCCAGTTGTAAAAATCGTTTTTGAAAGTTCATTGTACTTGCCTTATCACCATATCTTTGTTTTGAGAAGCTAGTTTTTAAGCAAAGATTTGGTACTCTCTCCTCCTATGTCAAATATTTGTTGAGTAGGAGTGGTATTGCTATCAATAGTTTCACAGAAGAGTGTCATAATTGGGTTCAGCATGCTCAGTCTGCTGTTGTTCATTAGCAAGGATATTATGTAGAGCAGTCAATTGTACCTCAGGAATGGGCTCTTCGTCATTTACTGGTTCGGATCTGCTCAACCACAGCTTGTGTGGTATGAATTCCCTAAACTGCTTACTTGTATCTTCCTCCCTTGCTTGTAGGGCTTATGTCCCTGCTTTCTGGACAACCAACAGCATAAATGCTTCAGCATATGACCTTTTCTGTTACCTTTGCATCTGCGTTTCAATTATGATTTGCTGAATGCCATGTTGTTGTTTTCAAGGCTCTTTCAAATGCTTTTTGTACAATCAAGTGACATCCATTGCTTGAACTGGATTGATTGAATATCTTGAGACTTGCCATGAAGACACTGACTTAATTTGATGCTCTTGAAGTCTTTCTCATGCAACTGACTTCCATTATCTCTTAGTGCATTAAGTTCATTTTCTTTCATGCGTACTACACCATATGTATTTAACACCTCTAATGAATGACCCGCTTCAGTGTATTCAGGTTCTCGAGTACCTCAGTCTGTACGCACTAGGTTCACAGCTGGTGAAGTCTTCTGAAGTCTGGTTCGTCCCACCTTGCTTCAGACGATCCGTTGCATTTACCTTTTGAGGCAAGAACTTCCTTAATGTGTTCTGAGTCGCTGAAGTACAAGTCTTTGCATTAACCCCATGGAAGATTCCTTCTCTTTCAAGTTGTAGCTTAACTGATCCAGATTATTGGAAAACATCTTCAAGTGACAGTTTGATGCATCTTCACTAAAGATGAGCGAAATGGCTGGTTTACATGCCACAGACAGCGCCTAAGCGCATAAGGAGATAGAGTCCTGAAGATGTGTTGAGTTGTACAAACTTTGTCTGCAGTTAGAGTGCCTTTGTTTTAGCGAGCCGTTTGGTTCGTTGAAGCTCTCTCTTTTTTGGAATACGGATTCGGAGATTCCATTGAAAATCGATGTGTGCAATAAAGACATTAGGATCTTACGTAGTATAATGTGATGATGTTGTGGTTTTAATAGCAATTAACGTTCCACGGGATTTTAAGTCTATGATTTAAAACCGATCAAAGATTAACGGATTTTACAAAAATCAATAGGAAAAACGTGAAAATGAAAAACGTTTGATGTTAAGGTAGGTTTGTTGTTTGATTACTGCGTATAAGTCTGTTTCGGTATGATCGGTTTGTTATTTGGCACTAAAATATTGTGAATATTGACCAAAAAACACAAAATTTACCCTATTACCAAAATTTAAATTTTGTGTAAAAATTAGCTAAAAAAGCTATTGAAAAATTAATTTTTTTCTTAATTTTTCCCGCCAAAAATAATTTGAATTTTTTAACAAATTTTTTACCCTATTACCAAAATCAAACCGCTGCTAGTGTAAGCAAACCCGCCTTCCCGATTCGTTACGTGGTAATAGAATAAATCAAACCGCTGCTTCTTTTTTTGACAATCGTGCAGTAATAAAATACTCAAATCGTTGTTTGGTAACTCGCCGTTTAGCAACTCGCCGTTTAGCAACTCGCCGTTTAGCAACTCGCCGTTTAGCAACTCGCCGTTTAGCAAATAAGCAAATCGCCTTTGACCTGGTCAACTCGCCGGCTACCTTTTCCTAAAAATCCGGATCTTGTCCCTATCTTTTGTCAAACCGCCGGCAAGAATAACATTTAATATTCAAACCTCCATCAAGAACACACATTCGAATCTTAATAAGCTTATAAATCAAACTTGAGGCTTGAGTTTCACTTGGAATGGCAACAATACATCATGTTTAACATGTATAACACGAAAAACTCTAAGATTAACCAACAAATAAGCTCAAAGAATAAGCTTGAGTGTGGCTTATTTTTCTTCAAAAAGAAGACGCCTATTGTTCTAGTTTAACCAACTAGAATCCATCACGGAATCCACACGTAGCTTGATGGCAATTGTAGGTTCGAATTTCACCCAAATGTATAGATCTAAAGCGATCTAAGCGTGAGAAAGTTTGAGGAGTGCGATTAGTTGAGAGAGAATATAAGAAAAAACACACTAAAGAGTGTGTGTTAAAATGACTAGATGCTTACCTCTTCCAAAGTTGGGAAGGAGGTATTTTAGTTCTTACAATACACCGGGTATTAGTACCCGGTTCAATACCGAAAGTCATACGTTTACCTATTAAACTACGAGCTATATTGAACAGTAAAATACGTGGGGTGACCGAGTCTTTTTCTAATATCTAACATTTCTTTTGCACAACTTGATCCTAGAAGGCTATAACAACTACAAAAACACTAACTTTAACACCACAAACGTGAGAATCAAAGAGTGTCAAGAATGAGACCATAAACCTTCAAAAACCAAACTTTTGATCTAAACTAACCAAGAAAACGCACACACAATCTAGCTAATCATACCATGAGCTCTGATACCAAATGTAGTATATTGAATATCATAACACAATGAATGATCTAGAGGTTGGCCAATTTATCTTAGAGAGAAAAGTAAGTTCTAGTGAGAGAAAATACACCTTATGTGTGTGTATGATATATATGAACAACAACCTTTCCTCTGGCTGGAAAGGGGTGGTATAATACAAGGTGTTTTGTGCCCTAAATGGGCTATGGAGTGGCTAAATGTTGGGTAAAGGGACCGGCCCAACACCATAAGTCATACGGTAATTAGACGATAATATTAAAGCTACGAGCTAACCTATGCTAGACATTACACGGGGTGACCGAGTCTTTTACATGGATTTTCATAATCCTAACATAACACTTATGATGGTGGATTCTAGAGTTTCAAAAAATACATAATATTAATGATATTTAATGATGCTAGAGTGATTAGGGCTTGATTAGGGTCATGTTCATGCAATTGATTAGGTTAGATTTGCGTTAAAATTGGATTTAGGGTTGAGCATAATTTTAGGTCTTGTTCAACGACTGTTATCTTGGTGATAAAAAACGAATATTGATATGTTTATTGAGTCTATGAATAATCCAAAAGAGTCTACTTTCCAGAAAATCAGGCCTTAAAGGTTTTTAAGGTCGGAAAGTCATTCAAATAATTTTTATACTAAAAGTTATTAAAACAGTAAATACAAGTCATATTTAGGTCATGTTTGGGAGGGTAAAACCTATACTTAAAAATGGAATTAAGCTTAGCCCTTCTACAGTAGTTAAGTTACATATGTCTATTGATAATCCTGTGAAAATTAGCCTCTGAAAGCATGTCTAAGTATGGTAGTTAGAGTGATAGATTTTGGTGTTGTAAAAAGATCGAATTAGAACAGTTTTAAAGTTTGATTTTATTTGAGTTAGTTACACATGTAAGTAATACTTGGGAATCACAAGGTAGTTAATATACTCATAAATAAACTTGGGTGATTTTTGTCTTAAATTAATAACGGTCATTTAAGTAAGGGTTTTTGAAGTACGTAAAGAGTCACTAAAATTCTGCAATTTGAATTTAATTATAAGTAGTAGTGTAAAGTGTTAATGAGATGGTTAAGGTTGGGCATGGTGTCGGGGTGACCCATGATGGTTAATAAACCCCTTAGACATCCATCATATGTGTGTTACATGGGCTAGAGCTTTTAGCTTGGTCGCGTGTAACTGTGTTTATTTATTTGTATAGTTAAATGATACGATTTGGAAGCTGCATTTAAGTATTTAGGTGGTTTCATAGTCCACTTTTCACATCGCCTTTTAATATTTGGGATCGGAAATGATGCAATAAAGGCAAATGTGTTTAATTACTGTGATTATGTGTCTTTATTTGAAAGTGTATGGAACTTTACTTGAGCTATTGTATGTACGTGCTAACTGCTTATGTGTATTTTGGACTCGGTGGTGGTAACGGTCCTACCCATTGTTATGATATTAGACCTTGGGGGTAACACGTTCCTACATGTGAAGTGACTGGTTTTTAATGGATCAGGGGTAACGGTTTTACCCAAGTGTGATGCTTGTTGGATCGTGGGGGACGCGTTCCGTTCCATGCTCGGTATGGTTATATTTGGTTGCTTGTTTGATAGTACATTAATTGTTGCCTGTTTGCATTGATCACCAGTAATTGTTTTATAGCTTTGATTTTCGTGTCTTAAGAACCTTGACTCTCCACCAACCTTTGTGTTGACATTTTAAGCATCATTTTCAGATAACCATCTTGAGGATGTTGAAGTTAGGAAGAGTGACAAGTGAGACCATAGGCTTGCATGCAGAGTCATTCTCCTAGAGATTTTATTTATGTCATTTGAATTGTTTGATACTTGGTTATTATTTAATTGTTTAGACTTTTGGAGTATGTTTCCTTGTGGTGTGACTTTGCTATCGTAATGCAAGACTCCTTTATCTTGTGTTAGATATAGTATGACCTATTGTGTGTATTTTGGTTATCTATATCATTTAGTTCTCTCTATTGTTGACACCATTGTTTTTTGTTGTTGATGATGGGATATCCATGATGTTACGCCGCGTGTTTCCGCCTAGGCGGGGTATGACAGATTGGTATCAGAGCCTTTGGTCTTGTCTTTTAAATGTGTTGTTATAAGTTTTCATAGCCTAAATCTCAATTTTTTGGTTAAATATATCATAATTTAAATTTGTGTTTTCTAAGTTTAATAAGTTAGTTTATCTTATTAGATTTCCATAAGTTGCTTTGAAGTGTGTTTTTCACACTTGTTTAAGGTCCTTAATGGAGTAGGATAAGTAGGATTTAAGTGTTCATTGGTATCTTGCATATTAGTGTAAATCTGTCATGGTTTAGTTTTCAGTTTCAAAAGGGTGAAAGCCACTTTTCAATCCAAAGATTAGATAAGTTAAAGTTTGATTCAGGTCATGATTTTCAGTTTTTAAGTTCTTTGTAGCATAGATGTTATCTGTTTTAACTAATTTTGCATTATAGTCAGCTTTTACTAGCTTATTTTTACCCCTGCAAAAAGCCCATTTATCTTTTAAATAGAAAACCAAAATCAGTAGCTGCTGAGTAAATCAACCCTTTTCTTTCAGCTTTTTCATAGCTTAATTAATTTTCAAAATGTTTTCTAAATGATGTTTTAGATAGCTTATAGTTCTGGCTTTGTAGTTTTATAGGTTATTTTGCCATAATGATCCATTTAGTGGCTTAAAAATAAGCTCAAAAGTCCCCTTTTGGGCTGTTGGGTTAGCAGTTTTGAGCTTATAGCTTATTTGCTTTTCATAGCTTTCCAGCTTAGTTTAGTTGCTTATGTTTGTTCCTTATTGCTTATTAGGTATATGTGTTGAGGTATTTTTGCTTATTTTCCTTTTCCAATTGCTTATTAGGTCTTAAATTTTTTTAGCTTAAAAGTAGTGTATGAGCCCCTTTTTATCTCTTATTAAGTTAACTTTTTAATGATTTTTCAGTCCCTTTTAGCTTAGTTTCTTTGCTTATTTTTAATCAGTTGTGCTTATTAGGTCTTAGTCTTAGTCTTTTTCAGCTTATTTTGTTTATAGAATGCTTATTAAGTCCTTAAAATCCTAGGCAGTTTAGATCTTTTCCTTTTAGCTTGTATAGTATCTGTAAGATTTAAGTGCTTAATTTCTAGCTTATTTCTAAGATCCAGGAGAAGTTCCTTTTTCAAATATGCTTATTTTAGTCTTAACTATATGTTTTTAAAAAGAAAAATAAAATAAAAAAAATGTTTTTAAAAAAGGAGAGGCCACAGGTTTCGAACCTGTGACCTCCCCCTTTGCAAACCAACACCTTAACACACCACCTCATAACCAACTGCCCTTGGGACTTTCACCTGTTAGAGTTTGCACAATTAAATCCTTAACACTTGTTTCCCTTTTTGCTTAACAGCCCTTTATGGCTTATTTGTAGCTTATTTATAAGTTGTTTTTCACAGCCCGTATTTTTCTTGCATTTTAAATAGTTAAAAGTATTTTCCTGCAATTTTTTAGATTTTTATAAAATAGTTTAGTATTTTTAATCATTTTATTTCGTTAAAACTGTTTTTAATTCATAAAAAATAAAATAAAAGTCAAAAAAATATAAATCTTTTTTTCAAAATTTTCTTTTATCATTTTTCACCTAGGAAAAATAAAATTACATTCGTAGGGTTTAAATTTCAAAATTTTGTTTTTAAAAGAACGAGTTTCGATCCCGTTCTCGTTTTCTTCGCGTTTTTAGCTTTAAACACATTCGTTTTTGGTCTAGTTTTCTTTATTCTTACTTTTTAGTCATTTAGGATTAATTAAAAGTAAAAAAATCACTTTAGGATAATAATTTGATAAATTAGGTTTTTAAGTCGCGTTTTTACGTTCCCGTTTTAGGTTTTAATTTAGATTGCTTTTGTTTTAAGGTTTCTTTTACTTGTTTTTGCGTTTTTAATTGTAGAAATAGAATCCAATCAAATTTGTGATTATTCAAGCATAATTTCCAAACCGACACTCGATTTTCAAATTCACGCCTCGTTGGGACATAACGACTCGGGAATCATACTTCTGGTTTTCTACATTGAGAGATTTTTGATTCTTACCCTTATATTTATATATTTATAAGTATTACATATTTATATTTATATTTAAAGAGGGTTAGTCAGAAGCTAATCAGTGTCCATCAGCTCATTAAACGATTCTCTTAGATCTTCCTTCTGGGCCAAAGAGCTTAGCCAAGGTTGAACAGGTCCATGAGCATCAGGCAAAGTCTTGTTCTAATCATGATCGAGAGAAGGAAGTTTTGTTGGTCTCTGAAACCAATCAAGGAACTAAGGGGTTTCTTCATTAGGTTGATCTTCAGTAACTCATGTTTAAACTTCCTGATGTGCGAGTTCTTTTAAATCTTTAGTAGTGTGCATATGCTCCTCTGTTTGAGCAGTTTCGCCAGCAGTCTTGTGTTTAGATTTAGACCCTTCATATGACTTGCCAGATGACTTGGATGTCTTTTCCTTTGGTGCACTGGTTGACTCTGTTTCTTTACCATCTCGTATTCTCTTGGACCCCCGGTTTGATCCAGCACAGGGTTCTTCGTCTTTATCCTCATCATCTCTACGTCTTTTAAATGAAACAATATCTCCATAAGTGTCAAGTATGAGCTTGTCACTTTTGTCAGCGTCAACCAGTGCTTTATAGAGATTCTTTTATTCATTAGATCTGTGGATTGACTAATTGCTCTCCATCTTGTCTATGAGAATCTTCTTCAGCTCTAATTCAGATAGGTTGGCAGCTATAGCAAGAGATGTATAGGATTTAGTGGATGAACGAGTCATAACCTCAACTTCGAGTTGTTCGTTTACTGTCTTCTAAATTTTTGGCAAAATCTTGGAGACTTGAGCTTTAACTTGTTTCTTGACTTGATCCTTGATTATTTTCTTAATGTTATCATCAAGTTTGTTGAGGAAGTCTGCATTTTTAGCTTGGGCTTCATCTCTGAGTCTTTCGAATTGTAACTGAATAGTAGTTTTGACGGCTTCATGCATCTTGTTGGCAAGGTACGCATCAACAATGCCGAGAATGGAAGAAACTACTTTAGCAAATTGGTTCATTTGCTTAAACTCAGAGAAGTCAGTTTCCAAAGTTTTTAGTCTATGGTCAAACCCGAATAAAGAGCCAAAGTTGGGAAGATCTTGTAGTGAGGAGCTTGGAATAGTTGCTGGTATGGGTACTGGTGTTTGTTGCAGATGTGTGATGAGAGGAGTGGGTGGAAAAGTTGTTGCAGACAAAAGAGGTGGCTCAGCAATAATGGTGACTGAAACATCTACCAGTAAAGTTCCCTCAGTGTTAAGAGTAAATATTATGTCAATACCTGTATCTGGATTAGGGTTGAGCATGTTAGAAACAAATCCACAACACAAAAACTCTGCTGTTTAACCTTCAGTATGGATCGACGCGGTGATTTCACATGAGTAACTTTCGTTACCGTGAGTTTCCTAAGCATTAGATAGTGAGAGCATCTGTCATCACAGTGTCAGCTTCCCTCTGATTAATGTTCACGTCCCCTGTATAGTTCATTCGGCTTCATCCTCTACATGTTTCGCCTCTTCATCCAACTCATCTTCCCTTAATATTCGTACCTTGTACTCTTCATTCCACTGTCTCAGTTACCTTTCAACATCACTTTCATTTCCATTTACTTCATCATCATCCAATCTTTACGTCCCTGTATAGTTCATTTGCTTCATCCTCTTTATGTGTCGTCTCTTCATCCATCTCCTCCTCTTCAATATTCGAACCTTGAACTTCTTCATCACTTTCTTATTCATTTACTTCATCATTTTGTCTTGCTTCATCATCATGAGTGGAAAGCTTGGGGTGAACAAAGTCACCACCATCGTTATCTGAATCAGTTTGCTCACTACCAGTTCCTTCATCTGCACCTGAGCCGCTGGCGTGAGAGCTGTGAGTTTGTACTAGGCTTCTTTTTGTTGCTAGCTTTATTTGTTCAGCTTCAGTCAAAGGAACCTCAGATAGCACTGTTAAACCTTTTGACTTTGTTACATATTGCTTCTTCTTGGCAGGTTTATCTCCCTTTGCTACGGTCTTGATTCTTTTCCCTTTAGAAGCTTAAGTAAGCTTCGTCTTAGGAGATGATTCAGAATCAGCTTTCTTCTTTGTAGATTTTGGTTTTAGAGTCTTTTCACCAGTAGCATAAGCATGGTAAGTCATGTAGGCTTCGGACTCCAACATGGCTTGGTTGGTCAAGTGCTGAGGGAGAATAGCGCCGTATACCTGTGTGTCCTGATGTTTAGAAATGACTCTTATTGTGGTGAACATGAAGTCATCCCTGGCATAGTGCCAAAACATCTTGTTTCTCCTTGGTATTGCCTGATCCTTTGCCATGAAGTAGTCTATAATGACTTTGGTGAATCGTGGATAATACATGTCATTGTTCTTCTTAGAATTCTTATTCTCCACTTGGTACACCAAATCTTCCCACAGCAAGTACACGTAGTCAACAGTCTTGTTATGATACATTCCCTAAAGAATTTGAGCACGTGATGGATAGACAAAGTGAGCGTGCGATTCGGACTTTGGAAGGTATGTTAAGGGCGTGTGTGATTGACTATGGTGGTAGTTGGGATGTCCACTTACCGTTAGCTGAGTTCTCTTATAACAACAGTTATCACACTAGCATTCGGTGTGCTCCGTTCGAAGCATATATGGAAGAAAATGTAGGTCACCCTTGTTATGGGCTAAAATTGGGGAAGGTAGTTTGATTGGACCCGAATTGGTGCAGGAAACGACTGATAAAGTAGTGGTTATATAGAGAAGCTCAAAGCGGCGAGAGATCGTCAAAAGAGCTATGCTGACAATAGGCGCAAACCGTTAGAATTTGAGGTTGGAGATCGTGTGATGCTAAAGGTGTCGCCTTGGAAGGGCGTGGTTCGTTTTGGGAAGAAGGGTAAGTTAGCCCCGAGGTATGTAGGGCCATTTGAGATTCTTGAAAGGATTGGTCCTGTAGCATATCGGTTAAGATTGTCCGAGGAATTGAGTGGTGTACATGACACGTTTCACGTGTCAAACCTAAAAAAGTGTTTGGCGGATGCTAGCCTGCATGTGCCATTAGATGAGATTAAGGTTGACAAAACTCTTAGTTTTGTTGAGGAACCTGTAGAGATGATGTGAACGTTCTTAAATTAGGAACTTTAAGACTTTTTAGCACTTATTAAGATCTATACATTTAAACATGAAAACTTAAGCCTACATAACTTGTGTTTTAGAGTGTTTAATTAAACTCAAGTTAAAATAACTCCCCTAATAAGATTTTTAAATCGCCTTTATATTAGAAATGTGAATCTTAAGTGTGTTAGTTTTCACACAAAAACAACTTTCTAAGGAAAAACTTTGTTGTTAGGATCCTTAATAAACTAGGTTGATTGGTTCCATAAGAAACAGAGTGTTCGGGAAATTCCTAAAAGCAATCTATTGTTCGGTTTCTAAAGACTCAAGTTTTTTCTGGTTCCTATAAGATCATTTGTTCGGAATTTCTGATTTGATGTTTGCTTAAGAGTCAAGTGTTTGGTTTTACCTTGACAGACATGAGTGGTTCGTGTATTCTTGTTAACTTGAATAGTTGTTTTGGTTCCTATTAACAAATTGATTTGTTCGCAATTCCTAAAGTTGTTCGGTTTCTTAAAGAATGAGTTGTTCGGTTCCTTCTAACAAACTGAGTTATTCGGTTCCTTCTGCACTAAGTTGTTTGGTTCCTTCTAGAAAACTGAGTTGTTCGGTTCCTTCTAAACTGAGTTGTTCGGTTCCTTTTAAGAAACTGAGTTATTCGGTTCGTTCTAAGAAACTGAGTTGTTCAGTTCCTTCTAAACTGAGTTGTTCTGTTCCTTCTAACAACCTGAGTTGTTCGGTTCCTTCTAACAATAAAGTTGTTCAGTTCCTACTACAACTAGTTGTTCGGTTCCAACTAACAGAATTAGTTGTTTGGTTCTCAAAGAATTCATGTTGTTCGGTTCCAAAGACAGCAAGTTGTTCGGTTCATTTTTTATGGATTCACAAACAAATTTTTTATAGGCAATCACATATGATTCATTAGCATTCACATGATAAATAGAACCTTTAAGCACTAAGATAACAACACTTAAGCCAAAACACAACTAGTACGAGCAAAAAAGAGCCATGTATAACTACTTTAGTACAAACACTAAACGAACCACAAACAATGGTGTGAAATTATTAACCAAACATATTCAATACGATGGTGTGTAACTCCCTAACTTAAAACCCATAAACTTTTTACACTATTTAGCAGATACCCAAAATTTTGAACCAATAATCACTCAAATCTGATTCATATGGTAAGCATACATAAACCTGTTTAAGACAAGTCTATTATACACCTAAAACTACAAAACCCCTCAACTAATTTGGCTTTTTAGACAATTTGATTTTCAAGAACCCTAATTTGAGATTTAAGGATTTCGAGATCAATATTGGATGAAAATCCAATTCCTTTGAGACATGAGTAGTGTAGGTGATAGAAAACACTTTTTATATTATACCTTAGAGATGAAAATGGCTGGAATTGAAGGACAAGATGTGGCGATTCGAGTAAGGGTTTGAGAGAGAAGGAAAAATATCTTAAGTGTGTGTTTGTATGTGTAGATGACGGAGGGAAGAGTGATGTTATAAAACATTTTTTGTTTTTGACACATTTAACCCCTCAAGTTTCTTATTCTGTTTATTTTTCACTCTTAAGTTTTATAAGGCAATAAAGGTTTAACAATTGCACAAATAGTCCCTAATGTTTTTACCTAGCATTCCTAAAAAACTTATATTTGCACACTTACTCCCTAAGGGCTTAAACAAATAACATAGAAGGCACACATAAGCTAAACTTAATTAACTTTCCTTACAAATGATATTCTGTTATTCTTTAAAAACCTTTTTCTCATTAATCCCATCATTATTATGAAGAAGATATTTGATATTTTCTTCCCCTCAAACAATGACCCGTTTTCTAGTTAAGGAGTTGTAGTCGTTGTTTGAGTTGGTCAAATGTCTTTGAAAAGCATATTCTGATGAAGTAATGTTTTATTTAAAAAAAACAAACACCATAGCAAATAAGATTTCTCTTATTTTTACTCATAAGCGTACTGACACTTACACTTATGGAATATAGGAAGCACGAGTTGTGATGCAAAGTAATCACAAGCCTTTGCATGGTCATAAAGTAGACCATGCCCGAGAATAAATTCTCGTTGAGAGGTCAAGTTTTCTTTTTGAAATACTTTCTTTTAAGATGATGATCGGGTTGCTATCTGAAATAATAGCAAGCCATTTGGCATGTTTTGAAAACTATTAAACTTCTGCTCAAACTTCATTTACAGCCTCGTATCATTATTGAATGACATTTCTAAGACCGTAAATGTTATTTATTTTTAGAAGACATGCCATTATTACCTCTTTTTATATTTTTCTCATTTTTGAATTTTTTCTTTGGTTTTATGAGTTTTATATTTTTGTATTTTGTTTTTATAAAACTTTCCTGAAAATGAAAAATCCTTTTGGTTTTTATGGTTTTAATATATATACACATGTTACAGGATATTTGAATAAGTACCATCACTATTTATCAACTTCATCTACCAATTGTTTCAGAGTCTCCGGCGTAAAACTCCGCATTCCCAGCTTGTTGATAAGAAATTCAATTCTTTCTCTTGCAAGGGCTTTTGTGAAGATGTCCGCCAGTTGATACTCCATATTGACAAAGTAAAGTTCAATCACCCATTCTCAACATGGTCCTTGATAAAGTGAAATCTGATGTCTATATGCTTCGACATGGAATGTTAAACATTGTTACAGCTTAAGGCAATAGCGCTTTTGTTATCACAGTACATTGAAATTTTAATGAATCTAAGGCCATAGTCGGTAAGCGGTGATCTCATCTAAAGAATTTGAGCACAACATCCCGACATAGCAATATATTCAGCTTCTGTACTGGATATCGCAGCGCTTTTCTGCCTTTTTAATGACCAGCTAACAAGTCTATCTCCCAAAAATT
>BQNB010012561.1:0-43507 GCA_026074375.1 Tanacetum coccineum
GCTCCCCCATTTTGTCCTATAAATATTGGACTTTTCCCTACAATTTTCTCACATTTTGCACTCATTCTTTCTGTTCTAAATCAGCCCACACATCTCTTCAAAATTCTTTGATCATTTAATCATAAAGCTTTGTTTCCAAGTGATCCAAGCTCAATTCCTCAAGTGCAAGAGAAAATACTTCCATCCTCATATGAAGAAGTATTAAACCTTTGTGTGTTGTTGCAATCTTATTACATCCATATCATAACTTGTAAATCTTTTGTATATCTTGTATTTATGTGTAGTAGCTAGATCTTGGCAATCTTTATAAGTATAGATAGATTGTGGTAATCTTACCAAGTAGTGTTAGTTAGTTGTGGCATAAGTTATGTGGTGAAGTGAAGTCGTGAAGTTGTGAGGAAGTCTTGAAGTTGTGAAGAAGTTGTGAAGTTGTGAAGTCGTGAAGTTGTGTTGTGATAGATTGGTTCTAGCTAAGATTAGAACTCGACATTTAGTTTGTGTCGTAAATCGGTGTAACCAACGTTGTGTACGGTTTTCTCTGCCATAAGGGATCTTGTTGACATAGAGAAGAAAACTCTCGAGTTAGGTGTTCGGGGAGTAGAGTAGGGCGAAGAGGTGCTTCGTTACCGAACCACTATAAATCCTCGCGTTATGGTTTACTTGTTCTTATTCTTATCTCTTGTCTTACATTATCTCCTCATACTATCGTATCAATTGTTTAGATAAATATATTGTTCTTATTGTGCAAGTGTTAAGTTCACATAAATTCAAATCTAGAATTTTATTTAAATAATTCAAAACCTTTAATTAAAAAGCGGTAAACTATTCAACCCCCCTTCTAGTTTTCCACAAAGTTGATGATTTGATGCACACCATTGAGGAAGGTAAGGTAGTTGATAAACCATTAATTAAGGATGTTAAAGCTAGGAATGATAATAAAATGATTAGCAAAATCATTGGATACCCTAGTAATTATGACTAAGATGAGAAGATCCGTATTGATTATGCCTACAACTTGAAGTTTTCGTGCATGATTGAATTTGAGCTTGTACATGCTAATTTCTTCCCTAATTTGCCCATCAATGTCATGTCTAAAAAGTTTTATAACTCAATTATGAAAGACAAAAATGAGTTCAGAGGGAGGAATGAATTAGGAAACTTCGCTAATGTACCAGTTTTTATTGGAAACTTTTATGTTATTACTGATTTTATAGTTGTGGAAAATATGGATCCTTATCTTGATGAAGGAATGGGAGAAGTGGTAGTTAGAGAACCTTTTTGCGAAGTTTCGTGTATGGAAAATAGAAGGTTTGATGGAATCATAACTATCCATGATGAGGATGACAGTGTAACTTACCAGATGGTGCGGTCAAATCTAAGGTTCAAACACTACACTAACGAACAATGCCACAAGATCCCACCATTACTGAAGGTAAGAGAACAAGATAAGATGAATGGAATCTCACACCCATACCAAAAGCTAAAGGGTTTCTACAAAGGAGTTTTGAATCTAGAACCTGACTTTATCTGAGATTCGAAGATGAAAGAATGGCTCACACGCGGGCACATAAGCGTGCATGAGATGGAGTGAAGGAAGCTAAAGAAAAAGTCTAACTTAAAGACTTAGCTGAAAAGAAAAGTGCTTCCCAGGAGACAACCGTGACAGTTTTTATTTATTTTTATTGAGTCTGTCTTCCCAGATATCAATACGGCATATCCGCTCCATATCATATGGCGTATTGAATGTCTGAATGTTATCAGTCCTTTATTTTTTCATATTTAAAACATTATTGTCAGTTCTTTTAATACGGTGTATTCATTATATGATACGACGTATTCAGCAGAACTGACTCGTATAGATACTTTTTACAGGTTTCTCTATACGGCGTATCCAGGTTTTTGGATACGGTGTATCAACTTCCAGTATAGTTTATTTTTTTATTTTTATTTTTATTAACCGTAGGATACCCGAGATAGGATTGCATGGTTTTCCTATATTTTGCACAGGACCTCGCTAGAAAGAAATCGACAACGTTGGTGAAGTATCGATCATCTAGAATCCTATGTGTGTTGTAGTCATGCTGGATTTTAGACGCATTTACACCACACATTCTTACTCATAAACACAACTTGGAGAATTTACCGAGCAAATATCAGGGGAGTTTCTCGTTCTAATTCTTTTAATTTTATATTTTTAATGTTTTATCTATACAACGAGGACATTGTATAATTTAAGTAGAGGGATGGGAATTAGAACGTTACTTGTCCTATTTTTCACTTTAAAATGCTTAAATTATGCTTAAATTTAAAAGAATTTCAAGCATACTTTTGTGAAATTACTAGTTACATAACCTGCACACAAAACCCTTATTAGATATTGTGAGGATTCAGCCTTATCTGTTTCTAAATGTTTACCCAAATCCTACAAAAATATGAGTGTGCTGGTCATGTTGTAGACTTTAGAACTTGGCTTGGTATATCTATTCAAGACCACAATAATGAGTACCATGGAATTAGATCGAGTAACTTGTTTAAATTGGTAAATTTCTAGGATTACACCCAAAAAGCCTATATATGTTGTAATATTAACTAACTATACTGGTTTGTTAACCCCCGTATAAACCCTTTGTTTACTCCTATTTTTAGAGTAAGATACCCCTAGAAAAAACAATAGAGGCAATCCTTTAGGATAACACCAACTGTTTGTTTTGTTACACCCTTACACCTTAGCCTACCCTGTTAGATTAAGTCCATTTATCAGTTGCTAGTTGCTTTAAGTGTAAAGTATGTATTTCTTGTGTCTTGTGTCATTTTCTATCTCTGGTATGGTTGGGAAATTACACATTGCAATTAGGAATGTAAAAGTAGTCAAACTCATGTATTTTTACCACCATCACAATTACAGTTATGCTCGAAGAAAGAAGAATTATAAAAGAAATTATCCGAAGCTATTATGATCGTGAAGATGGCGAAATTACACCGAGATTTATAGTTTAGTATTGTAAAAAAAAAAATTAGAAAATCGCTACAAAAAAGAGGAGGAATTCTTATAGTCGGTTCATTAAAGCTTAAACCAATGGTATTATTTGAAGGATCGATTATTCGTTGATAGATGGTTATAAATCAACGATGTAAAGTTTTGTATAAAGTGGTAGATATTGCCACTTGTCTTTGTAAAGGTATGTATAAGTATGGATGATTAGGAAGTTGACCGTTACAGGAACGCCAACTTAGGTTGTTGATCTATGATCAAGACGTTTGTGTATATATTTATGAGTCTTTATCATGGTAACGATCGGGAAAGTATCTAGCAACTTGTACCTTATCTGTTTGGACTTAGTCTATTTGTTTTGTAAATTTTTATTTAACAACAATTATTTCCCTTTCCTAGTCTCTAACCCTTAGGTTTTATTCGAATGAGGATGCGAGCAATCACATGTGCCTATTCCGTCGTTACGACCATGTATGTGTGATTTTGTCCGCCTTGTTGGTTTATTACTTTTGGAAAAAGGATTAGAAGATCCATACCCTATATCACTACTAGTCCTACTCTTTAGCTTATTCGAGTTAAGGTTTGAATGCAGTCATATGTGTCTATCCCATCATTATGGGTGTGTATGTATGGTCTTTATCACTTTTTCTAAAATATTGGTATCGGTAGAGACTAAAAATAGTTATCAAACCCTTTAAGTCTTATAAATAAACCCAATTTACCTTTATATACTTGTTACTCCTTAGCTTCAGTGGTGGAGATGTGTATCCTTGCGAAGCCTATGATAGAATACTCGTCACGGCCGAGCAATTGAGTGAATTAGTTACATGTTACCACATAGATTAGTTGAGTGATTTGAGTGTTTTCATCTTCCTATTTCGTGAGGTGTTTGGTTGTGTACTAGTAATTAATCAAATAAATGCTTAATGGAAAAATCCTTAGGAATACATTTTCATAAATTTCTAAAGGCTATTTGAGGACAAGTAGGATTCAAGTAGGGGGATATTTGATGACATCAAATTACATCACTTTTATAGCATCATTTATCCCATGTAAATAACCCATTTTGTGTAATTATTGCAAGAATTGATACTTAATCGTTTATATTTGAGAATTGCAGTAATTATGGAGTACTTTGTGAAGATTAGCAAAAAGGCACGCATTCTGGAGCTTAAACGAAAACATTTGAAGAATATTGTTCTGACATCCAATATGCCGTATCCATCAAGGAAGATACGGCGTATCTGTGCCTGCACTTCACAAGAAACCACGAAGAATCAAAGTCCAATACGCCGTATCCAGAACATTCTATACACCGTATTCACAATATAGTAATATAATATTCTAGAAGATACTAAACGAGGTCCCTACTCTAAGAAACCCCTGATACGCCGTATCTAACTCTCTCGATACGCCGTATCAACCAAATTCCAGACACTATAAATAAAAGACCTAAAAATATGTTTTCAGTGTGCTTGAGCATATTTTCAATACCTTAACCACAAAATTTGATTTTCAGAAGACAAGAAGAGCAAAAGAGGTCAAGCAAAGCTATTAATTCCATAGGAAACACCTTGTAATCTCCTATACTCTAGTAATCATTTGATTTTTGGTATCATTCGTTTAACTCAGTTAGTTTACCTTAGTTGAATTATTACTCTTGTATTGATTATGATGATTAATGGTTAATACCCTTGGGTAATAGCCATGGTTATGAAGATTTGAATGTTTGGTTTGATTATATCGAATTCTTAATTTATCATTGATTGCTTGTTTATGTTTATCGATTCACACTTGTTTACATGCTTTTGTATGCAACCTATTATTCAAATGGATCTAGTGATACCGACCAAGTTAGCTAGATCCCGGGATGGCTCTCCATATAGTGATTTATATATCTAGATCAATAGGATCACAATTAATGCCCTATCTTTACCTTTGGGATATGTGAACAAGTTGGACTAGCAGGTGACCTAGGATCAACAAATAACGTACCAATTCCTTTGGTAAAGTCTTAGACAGTGAACTACTAGAATATAAATTGCCATTAAGCAGTAAGTGGGTAAAGTCTATATGAGCTAGGGTTTAATAAGATCACCATTATTAATCACCTAAGATAGATTATAATCAGCAAATAGGATGCTTTATGCTGATGCGTTTATTTGTGACAGAATTCTACGTGTCTAGGTTTTAGGAAGAAGTCCCGCCTAAATCTTGGAATGATATTCCGCCTCGAGATAAGCACCCATTGCACTAAATAAAGAAACCAATGTTTTAATTGGATTAATCATGGTTAATACAGTTTTCTATTATTTTTCTAGACCGCTCTTCTATCTTTTGTTTATCTGCTTGGTGTGTTACTGTGTCTTAAATTGATCTAAGTTATCACAAAACCTGTGCTAGTCTCTCAGACTGAAAACCTCCTTTATCAGTTAGAATTAGGATTAACATAGGTTTAGCATAGGTTTAACATAGATTAGAACTAACATATTTTAAATTAACCTAGTTTAGTTAACCAAAATATTGATAGAATAAAAGATTTCGTTCTCGCTCTTAGTGATCAACACCCTACTTACCAACGAAACTAAATCTGATTGGGTACATTGCCCGTTAAAGTGTTGTTTTGGGTAAAGTCGGCAAAATATAAATGTAAAACTTGATAATAAATATTACCTACACGATGACACCATCAAGTCTTTTCCCATTTTCCCGCACACATTACTACATCAGTCCACATAACTATATGAAAACCGAATAGCACCTCCCATTGCATTTTGATTTAAATAGTTAGAGTTTCACTTTGATACCTAAAGTTATGAAATTTACTAATGCAAACCATAACATCTTCACATGGTTTTCAATGAAACTCAGTGTTTACCAAGTGTGTTTATCAGACTCTGAAAATGAGTTGCTGGTACTAACACCATGGTCTGATGAGCCTGAAAATGAAAAAAAGGCATAAAGGTTTAAAGAAGAATTCAAATTCAAAAAATTCTTGATTGAGATAGAATATGAGTTTGACATTGAGTTTGAGTTAGTGAATGGAACTAAGGTAATGAAAGACAAGCTTAGCCAGGAACACGTGTGTGAAGAATGGGTGCCATTGAACAACAACATAGGGAAACTAGTTCATGATCATATAGAGATGCCAAGTGAAACATGATATGGATGATAATGTGCATGATGAGATTCATGGTGTTATGTATGACACACATTCTGATGCTAGTATAGCTGGTAAGAAAGGTGACCTTGAATTTGTGGTTTGGAAATAGGTTCCATACCATGGTGGTGAAGAAGTGGTGGAGGACAAAGGAAGACCAATAAAAAGGAGCAGGGTGTATGGTGATTAGATGGATGAGGCAGCTATTGAAGATGAAGGCGAATCCTGAGAAGGCAAACAATGGATGGTATATATGGTATATTTTCTTAATGATTTGGATCTTAAATTACCCTTGTATTTATTTGTGTTATTTTTTGGTATGTATAAGTGGTATGTTTAAGAGAATGCAATTATGAAAGACTACTTAGCTAGGCAAGTTTTTTTCATTTTTTGGTGTCAAAGTAACAAAACAACACACTATTATTGAGAATTTTTTTGGGCTCAAGGAAAAGAAACAAAACATAGTTGTTTGTTTCGTTCTTAGCATGTCCAGATCTTGCAAACATGCAGTTGGTTGTAAGTGTTGTTTGTTAATTCGATAAAATATTCACCTTTGACCAAAAGAAAACTCAAACATAGTAGAAGTGTGTGTGGTGGTTTGACATGGCTTTGTATCAAGAATAATACATTATATTCCAACCATTTCATTAACAAACAATATTACAGATTTACAGCCCCTTCATTGACAAACCAAAAGAACATCATTCTAAAAAGACCAACACCCAAAACCCAAAAAGAACCTGCCCACTGCCAGACCATATCCCATTCATAAAGTTTGATAAAAATCAACCTTCTTATGGACCTAAAGTTGCAATTCATCAACCAATTTTCTCAATTCCAACACATTCACCTACTTATCCTTATGAAGCTTCTTAAGAAGCTCCTTACTCTTGTAGGCCATCAAATTTCCTCACATAACTTCAAGTTCTTCTATAAATAACTTCCTTTTATTAACACTATCCAACAACTCCATCATTAACTTAGACAGATCTTTGGCTAATTTAGTTTTCCTCTTCGTCTCCCTGTCAAAATAAAGAAGCATTTGATGTGGCATCATGGTGGAATTAGCAGTAACCGCAAGTTCCTCAAGATGAACAAGACAAGGAGCACCAGCCATTAAATAATCTTTGTTTTTTATGTGTGTTTTAGGGTACTAAAAGGATATACGAAGATTTTGTATGTGTGTTTTTAGGTATTGGAAGGATACACGAAGTCGGCTTAAATATTAGTGAATCTTTTGAGATAAACCGTTTACAAACACAAATATTCAAAAATGCAATTATTACATTAGTGGAAGTAAATGTAAAAGGAGGCTATAAACTAAAATCATAACAATCAATGCATTCAGGGACCAACAGTGTAAGTTAAGTATGGAAGACAATTGTGTATTAGGTAGGAAAGGGAAAACCACTAAAAGCACTGAGGGACCAGCGGTGCAAGATAAGAAAATGTCAAAAAGATAATACCAATGGTGAAATAGTCTTTTTGACCAAGCAAACTCGAAAACATAGTCAAATTTAGACACCCATTTCAAGAATGTCCTCATCTTGTTCCAAATATTATTATCCCTATGCAAATGTTCCAAAAGAGTGTAAATGTCTACTTCCATTAATGACACTTACCTCTTGGACCCATTCAAACCCTGCTAGACGATTTCTTATTTGCCATAATAAATATGTAAGCTGTTTAATTTTTCAAGATCTTAGTTTTTTAGCTAATTATAAATTCTTATTTTTAGAAAACTAGAATCAAGCACTGTAAAAGATGGTATTGGTTTGATCTGGAGATAGATAATGAATGGTACGAAGCTTATTTATATGGTTCTTAATTCATCTCAAAGAGAAGAACTAGAAAATGAAGTAAGAAGCTAAGAACTTCAAGTTGAATTTGCTAATATGGAAGGTCAAATGCAGCAACTCAAGTAAGAATTAAAGTAAAGTCAAAAGAATGCTTGCTTTGTGAAGTCAACTATGATAGTATTTGTGGTAGTGACTTGCTTTGTGTTTGTTATGAACTAGGCCCGGATGGGTTGTATTTTGTTGTTGTTTTCATGGTTAGGTCTAGATCAGTTGTATGTTGATGTCCAAATGGAATGTATTTAAGGTTTCTGTCATTACAAATGTTGGATTAAGATAAATTAAGCTTTTATGTGTTTTTGTTTAAGCTTTTATGTGTTTTTATTTAAACTTTTATGCTTTTGTTCTTGTTCAAATGGAGTGGATGAATTAATTTTTTTGAGGAAAATTGAAATTTTAGTAAAGTGATTAGATGTCATTTTATATACTTTTTCGGTGTCATTTAACCCCCAAAATCATACAAATATGCACTATTATTGCACTAAATCCTTTCTTTTTATGTGATTAGCATTTGGGAAGCACTTGGACGGAATACACGTAACTTAGGCTCGATTCGGGAAGAAACAAGGCAAAAACGTAACTTTTCAGCCTCACGACCACCTCTTTGACTGCGTCACCAATTGTGCCTAGAAAGTGAAGTTTTGGACAAGTTTTGTGATGCTTCTGTGTATGGAGACGGTGTCACAAGAAGCTCTTGATGGCGTCACACTTTTAAGATGATGACGTCACTATCAATTCTGATGGCATCAAGTTATGTCGGCTAATGAACCCTAAGTTGATATCGACGGGGTTACGGTGTCACAAAATCCTAATGACGCCGTCATAACCTAACTCCTATATATACAAACCCTTTATTTTTATAATTCATGTTAGAAACTTGGGAGAACTATAGTGCAGCCATTATATACGATTTCTAGGGCTTTTTATGCCCCTTATACTTATATACTCATGATAACATCAAATAGTTAATACTTTTTATATCAAATTCCCATGTTTTTTCCTTTTTTATAATAGATTTATATGAATCTAGTACTTAATTCGTTCATATTACAAGTTCAGGATAATTAATGTATTGGGACGGAGAGATGTGAGAAATGGCCAAGAATAGTACCGGTACTAATTTATTTAGTAGAGGTACTAAATTCAAAAGGAAGGGTGTTATATTTCTCCAGGAAGCATCTCAAGGCTAAAACTAAGAATAGTACCACTACTAAATTATTTAGTAGAGGTACTATATTCTTAAAGGAAAAGAAAAAAGAAGTATAAGAAGAATTACGGCGTAACCAAGTCGTTGGAGTTACGCCATAGCTTTCAAAGTGACGTGGAAGTATTATGTTGACATCACAACTCTGGCGTAGTTTGATCGTTATGACCACATCGTAATTTGGGAAGAAAATAAAGCTGTGAGTAGCTACGGCGTAACCGAGTCGATGGAGTTACGCCGTAGTTAGTTCCATTGGACTCCAAGGAGTTATAACTATAGGGACTGAAAGTGTGCAATTCTTATAAAGTTTGATATAGCCACGAGACTAAAGATAAAAACAACAAGAACGATGGAGGGTTGACACTAGGCTATTCAAATTATGCTTACTCCTTATTGATGACGGGAGTAAATAAGCATATGGATTGAAAATAAAGTTGGAAGAACGATGAGGGGTTGTTTGTGTATAAGTGTTAAAGTTCCTAATTCCTTTGTTTTTGTGTAATTATCATTTGGGAAGCACTTGGACGAAAAGCACGTGACTTGGGCTTGATTCAGGAAGAAACAAGGCAAAAACACTACTTTTCAAGCTTGCGACTACCATCTTGACGACGTGGCCAATTATGGCTAGAAAATGGATTTTTGGATGCAAAGTGTGACGGCTCATTGTGTGGAGATGGTGTCACCAAAGCCCTTGATGTCGTCACAAATGCAAGGTGACGTTGTCACAAGAAGACTTGGCGGCATCAGCTTATGTCGGTCAAAAGAAGCCCTAAGAAGATTCGACGGGGTGACGGCATCACAAAACCCTAGTGACGCCGTTAGAGCCCAATATATAAAAATCCTTTGTTTTCATAATTCATGTGTGGAACTTGAGAGAGCTATTTCGCAGCTATTTTTGATGAATTTTAGGGTTCCCAAACCCTTTGTAGTACCATAACTCCATGTTTAATTGAAGTTATGTTTTTCATTCATTAATCATTACAATATGTCGATGTGTTGTGTGATTATGTGTTTTTCTTTTCTTCAATTTAACATGCTAGGCTAAATTAATTAGTGTTTTCTTATAATTGTGTGAAACCTAGTTATGATCTTTGATATTATTGTTTCTTGTTAGTGGTGTGCACATTAGGCATTAGAAACTAGCGATAACTGTACATTTACATAGACGTCTAGTTAAACGTGATTAGGTTAGATGACACCCTCGATCTAAGTTATCGAATGTGTTGATTCCTTCTTAAGTATTTATTGCGCGTGGATTTACTATTAGGATGGAGAGTGTCTGACAAGTAACGCCTGACTAAGTTGTCACGTAGCATGCGTACTTGACCAACCCACTACAGAATTATAGGAATACTTAGACATTACACTAACGAGTGTCACAAAACAATAAGTTGGAGAAATCAATTAGGGAGTAATACATGATTAAGTGAGCACGTTTGTCTACCAATAAGAGTTCCTGCCAATATTATCTTTCTTGCATAATTAGATTAGAAGTGGATTAGTTGTAGTTTAGTTTAAAAACACCTCCTTCAAAACCCAAGATTTTACATGCTTTCTAAAAAAACATAAAAACACAAAAATACTCTTCCCTCAACCCTTAGATATTAGTGAACATATGATTCAAACCTACCTCACTATTCCTCTATAGAACGATCAATACCATGAGTCTTTCTTATAGTACACTACAACTATTAGGTACACTTCCTTGGAGTATTGTGAAACTTCGGTGTTGCAATCCGCCGCATCAATATAAAAAAATCGCTTGAACATTATTTTGCATTCTTCATTCGTTCTTTTTGATGTGCGACGGGAAGAAAACAATTAGCAAATAGGGTGTAGTTTCGATTGAAGGGAGAAGACACCATCATCATATTATTTTGGTTTGATTATTATGTTCTTCATTACTTTAATTACTTTCATTGATTTTAAGTGTATGAACATGATCCTTGGCTAAACATGCCACGTGTTACCCTTATTACAATTTAATTATCGTTTTAGTTCAATCATCTACTTTAATTCTTGTTCTTTTTGGATATCTTATTTGGTTGTCATACTTAAAAGTGTGAGAAAATACTTGTTAGTAACCTCTAATCGGTTTTTATATGCCAAATGACTAGGATACTAGGTTACCATGACCAACAGTACCAAGATCTTGGTTACTATGACCAATAGGACCAGGATTTAGCGATTATAGGTTAGGATCCGGTGACCATTCGGGCCTAACGATACCAACTAGAATAAATATTTGAATCACTGCGTTAATTGAGATGTAACTAGGTTAGCACACCCTACTTTCCCTTGATTATAATTCGACCATTCCATTTAAGTTCTTATTTTGTCAATTCAAACGTGACAATTTAAATTGTTTTCTAGTTTAAAAGTACATTGCCTCAAGTTAGAAACTCAACACATAGCTCTTGGGAAAGACCTCGAATTTACCAATCCTATGCTACATACGACCGGGTTCTCTGCAGGTTAGTTCATTGTACATAATAGGTGAACGAGTTTTATATATTTAAAACTTGGTAATTAGTTAAAAGAAAATACGTATCAAGTTTTTAGCGCCGTTGTCGGGGAGCTATAACTAGGTTTTTAATTTGACGTTTTATTTTCGTTTTTAGGATTTATTTTTTGATTTTTTTGGTTTTCTTTGATTTTAAGTATTTTTGTTTTTAATATTTCTAGTTTCTTTTCTTTTTCTTCGCTACTTAGGTTCTTTTTTTGTGTCTCTCAGGTCACAATGGAGATGGAACTTGATATTGAAAACATGATGCTGGAGGAGTATTTGAGGTATGAATCAGATAAATCACAAGATCAATGGCAATAAAGATTAAACATTAAAGAACTTTTGATTGAAAAGAAACAAAAAATTGCTACAAACCCTTAAGATGAAAAATAAAATAATGGAGAAGCTAACCTAATTTTTGACTAAACTAGGTGTATTTATACTAACTAGGATTTGCCTTTGAGGGCTTTCTTTTTGGGCTTTTTACATCTTGGCCCGTATACATAATAAACATTAATTAACATTGTCTTTAGAGCTAGACTTTTGTCTTGAATCTTCGAGTGACCGAAGCTTCTTTGTTCGGGTCCATTTATGTGAACCTAACAATGCCACTTTTTTATCAATCACCACACACGCCTAACCCTCCATTGGATAATAAGGATATCAGCTTAGAAGATATCATGATGACTTGTTTAGAATAGGAGCTGAAAACCTCAAAAGAATAGAACAAGAAGAAATTCCGAATGGGTGTGATGATGAAAAAGCTGGGTACGTTGACTAAGAGAATGGTAATCATCTTAACTTTCCTGTTTTTCCCGTTACTGATATATGTGCTAGCGTTTGTGAACAGGTTGTAGACAACATAAATGTCAACACTACAAGGGAAAAAGAGGAGGTTTACGTGGAGGACATTATGATTGATGAAGACCATGATGGTGACAATTCAAATACTAAAGAGGTGTTACAATGGAGTTTGGGTTAAGATATTTTCTTAGTTTTTATAGATCTCATAGATCAATCAAATCGCGTGCAACACACTATTCCGTTATCCATTTCTAATGAGGTAAAGAGGGAATTCACAATTCCTCACATGTATGAATTTTTAACCTCATATGTCCTTCCCGTAGCATACTTACACCCTTATGGTGTATGTGGCTACTATCGCCCACACTTGATTTCAAGTAAAGGGATGAACACCCTATTACTTGGTAAATAAGGGTGGAGTCAAGCTCGTGCCTCGAACAAAAAAAGTGCTTCGTGAGAGGCACCCCATGTATATCTTTTTATTTTATGCTTTGTTCTTAAATTTATATGACTTTACGTTTGGTGTGTTTCTTCTTAATTCTTGCAGGTTTCTACATCAAGGTAAGACAAATGAAGCTCTTGGAAATTTGTCTCTGCAGGTAGTTAAGCTGGTAAATTTGGGGATCATGATCAGTAGGTAACTACAACGTAACTGGTACTCACAAGTTACGCTGTAACTTTTCCTAATTTAATATTTTGCCCGGCTCACTTAACTACGGCGTAACTAGATCAATCTAGTTACACCATAACTATCTTCTATAGAAACATTTTTCAAAATAATTTTGAAATTTCACCAAACCTTGTATACTTTGTTTTGAACTTTGTGGGTGTGTTCTCTAAAAACCCTCACGAGACTTCACTCGTCTACTCGGTATACCGAGGATTTTAAAAGGCTTGTTACATATGCTAAATGCAACAGCGATTCCTACGAAAGTGAGTTAAGATTTTATTGCATTTCTTGTATTATTATTTTGTAAATTATGTGCTATCTTGCTTTTATTTGGATTTACGCTTTTGGTATTAGTTTTCTTGAAGCTATACAGGTTTATGTACGTGGAGTGGTGCTAAGATGATACTTGGCTACAAGGAAGCATTTCAAATCCGGATTAGTTGAATGCCATACCGAATATGATGATGAGCTGCTAGTAATTGTGGATGTTGCTCGATGAAGCATACTTGGAGCATGTTGCGGGACGTGCTAACTCTTTATCATACCGAGAAAATCTAGGGTAGTTTTTCGCTCTCATTTCTAACCCTTCTACATTTAATTTTATATGTTTATGTTTGACTCAAGTTGGGGGAAGGGATTAGAAATAGACACCCATTTTATTTTACTTGCCTTTACTTTTTTAGTTTTTAGTGAAAGATGTTTCATCATTAAAAAAAAGGCAAATGACACAAAAAAATACATAACTTAAGAGTTATTTCCAATCAATGTATCATACTTTTTTCTTGCATAAAAAGGCGCCCAACTTATTTTTTTGTCCAATTTGGGTATTTTTGTTAAATATTTAACGATCATCCGTTAAATTTACATTTCAAGTACACCAGCCGCTACCACCACCATCACTACCAAGCACCGCCTCCACCACTAAATTCATTATCAAACACTAATAAAATGACTTGTAATCATCAAATTAAAGACCTTCTTCCCACTCATAATTCCATTTACAACCACCTTCTTTCATTCACGTATTGTGTTAATCACTTTTTAGTAATTAAATTAAGTACATAAGAAATATACTTATAGTAGTATTATCATAAGAGAAACAACAAAGACAACCAAAAAGTCAAAATTTTAATACATAAATATTTTACGTTGGAAGTTTGGGGGTTCTTGTTAACAATCTTAGAACATGAACTCCAATATTAATATACGACAACAACTAAAACTCAGGAAGCAACCTACGATTGGTTTCATGGGTATAATGCTAATTCATCTTAAATCGTGTTTTCATTCTCGAAAGACATGTGATGCAATCACAATATACTCTCTTTTCACATCAAATTTAATGCCACCACCGTCGTAGATCACTCGTTTGCAGCGATGGTGGGTAGGGCTGGTGGTAGAGGCGGTGCTTTGTTGTGATGGTGGTGTGCGGGCTTGGTGGTAATGAAGATGATTGATGGACTTAAAATGTAAAACTCAATGGATGATCGTTAAATATTTAACAAAAATACCTAAATTGGCAAAAAAGATAAGCTGAATACCTTTTTATACAAGAAAAAAAAGTATGGTACTTTGATTGAAAATGGCCTTTAAGTTAGGTATTTTTTTTGTGCCATTTGCCCTTAAATTTTTTTGACATGTTTTTCATGACTTAACTAGATATATCTTTACTAAGCACACATACCTTATAATTCTATTGTGTGAGAAGAAGCCTTTCCAATTTTCCCTTTATACATAATATCAATAAAGTGAGTGTCTCAATGGCCGTAGTAGACTTTAAAACTTGGCTTGGTATATCTTTTTGAGACCACCAAAATGAGCATTGCACTGAGGTAACTTGGTCTAATCAGTGTACCTAGAATAAAAGGAAAATAAGACTTTAGAACTTGGCTTGGTATATCTTTTTGAGACCACCAAAATGAGCATTGCACTGAGGTAACTTGGTCTAATCAGTGTACCTAGGATAAAAGGAAAATATTAGGATTACCCCAAAAAGCCCATCCGATTATCTTATTTATTTGTGTATATTGACTTTTTCACATCGATTTGTCAATCCCCCTATAGAACCCTTTGTTACACTAACCTGCTGAGCCTTTCCTTTCATTGTGTTAAACCTAATATATGTTTGTTTCGTTACACAAATCGCATAGCCTACCTCTAGTTTCCTTAAGTCCATAGTCGGGGAGTTGTTAGTTAATTTTGGTTCTATTGGTAAAAGTCACGAGTCTTGATAAGAGGGGTATTTGAAGAAAGTCGGGTTTAGAAGATAGTTGATCTCAAGTGAGGTGATGCTTGTGTATATATGTGTGTGTTATTTTTATTTCATTTGTATCATTGTCTTACATTAAAAAACAAAAAATCAAATAAATAGCATGCAAGCAAGTATTTATTAGTTTGTTTATTGTTGATCATAAATATAAATCAAATTTATTATGTCATATAGTTTAGTGGTAGTATTCCCACCTTGTCCTGTTGCCGTTGATTAGACATATCCATTTTGATGTATTTAAACAGGTAGCACTTATAACCCCATGCCATTTCTATCTCTCCTTTCTATCTAAGTTTATATTTGTACAATGAGGGCATTGTACATATCAAGTGGGGAAAAGGGAGACAAAAGGAGAGAGTTTAGAGAGTATTTGGTTAGATTATGTGCTGATTTTATGAAAAAATTAAAAAATGGCACATTTGTGTTCATTGATGATGAAGGCCGAGTTAATGCGTCTTACCTACCTAGTTCATTATGATTTTGAGTCATTTTGAAACACATCATACGCATCAACTCGTGTATTATTGATTATTGAAGACCCCTTGACTCTTGACCCTCAGATTTTACCTTATGGGATTGAATGCGACTAATGACGGGGAGAATGTGGACTTAGGAAACTATTTGTTTTGTGTTTTTCATTTTACACACATTTAAATGTTTTCCCATGTCTTTATCCTACCCTTAATCATTCTTAATACTAACTTTTAGCTTACTCGAGATAAGGAATTGAGCAATCACAAGTGTCTCATTCATGAATTTGGGCGAGCATTTTTGGTTTTGTTGCTTTTTCTAGAGTATTGGTTTTGGTAAAGATTACATTATAAGAATGATTCACCATGTAAGCCTTTATGTTGTGCCAACCCATTTGCCTTTTAGAATAGTTGCAGCTAGACTCTAGTAGTGGAGATTAGTATTTTTGCTAAGCCTATGATAGAATACTCGCCATAACTAAGCAACTGAGTGATCACGCAAAAATGAACACATATATAGTGAGAGTATGAATGTCATTTCCTTTCCCTTTAAGTTAAAACTAGATGGTGAAAAAGGATTTATTACATTCACTAACAGAATTAGGGAAGTCACTTTTAAAATGCTCTATAAGGATTCAAAAATAGATGACTTGACTAGTGAAGGTCATGATTTGTTGTCATCTAGGGTAATACTTAGTTATGATTTAAGAAGATAATGTGAAAGGGCGTGAGATATAGAGAGTAGATTCTACAAAGGTGTTGAAAAGCTTGGTCCATTGTATAGATGGGATGTTAAAAGAATAGATCTTGAAATACCGTTTGAAGTTGGAGGTAGTAGGATGAGTAAGGGAGTCACGTAAGGAGTGTGACTACGAGTATAGCTACAAAACTCAAATAAAGAAAAGCGCTTATTAGGAGGCAACCCAGTCAATTTAATTTTATGCATTTTCGGAGGTCATATGTTTTAATTTTTATTATTTATTATTATATGTTTGAATGTTATGTGATCATGCTTTGCTTATTTTTAACTTCGCCCTCAATTACATTCAAAGGTATTTTGCATGAAACAAGTGTAGGGAAGAAATTATCCGGTTAATAAGAGCATTTCAAACATGTAAAATATATAATTTAGAGTTAATTTACATTTTATGTTTTGTTTGTATGTTTGCTTGAGTCATATATTTGTACTAACCGTTTTTCTGGTTTATGCAGTAATTTTTCTAGGAAATAAGTAATAGGATATTTTTGCAGATTTTTCCAAAAAAACAAACATGTAAAACCTGCAAGGTGATCGTGATAGCGTTAGGATTAATACCTGACGGCGTCAAGCCTATAACAAAGGGAAACCATGTTTGTCGAAATTTTTGAAAATCTATTTTTGTTAAACTTCTAGAATTTTTAATTTTCTAGATTTTTGCAGAGAGACACGATTACATTAGCACAAATATTCTATTTTTATTGCTTTATTAGGATTTTAGATTATGATTATAATGAGTTGTATATTATTAAAGTCGATTTTAAGCGGGTATAGTTACTTTTGTCATTAATTTTTAGGTTATATTTCATAAGGAGAGTCCGAAAGCTCTTAGGATTTCCACGTGGACGATTCTTGGATGATGATTTAGCTGGTTTATCTCGTTTCTTCTCTGATATTGAGCAAACTAGGGGAGTACTAGTTTCTTTCATCTTTCATTTATTTTTCCTTTCTCGTTTTTCGAGGACTTTTGGAACATTGGGGACAATGTTCAATTTATGTGCAGGGAGGGTAAGGAAATCCTTAGAAACTATCTTTTCATTTTCATTTGCTTTGCCCTCAAAAAGATGTGTAATATATCGAAACATAGTTTAGGACGGTAATTTTGACCCAAATTTAAAAATATGGCATATATACTGAGACTGCTAGTGAGATCGCATTCATGTGATTAGGATTTACTAGTGATAAGAGGCATTAGGATAACACTTGTTTTTAGCCCGCGTTTGTTTAGTTATGATGATTTCATTGGTCATATAACTGCCCCCGCACCCTAGCTATGCACTCATTTTTATTGCAAGATACCCCTAGTACACACCTCCGAGCCTATCTTTTTTTGGTTCTCATGATTTTTCTGGTGGATTCCGGATTATTATTGAAGTGCATTCTTTACACCCCACTGAAATATTACACCCAAATTTCCTTAGCCACCCCCTCCCTCCACTACGTATATGTACTCATTTTTAGTAAATTATTGTGAACATAATTGTTTAACCCTAATTAATTGTTTACTTGATTACATGGTTGCTAAGTCGAGTCATTTGTTACTATATATAGTTCCGGGACGATTGGAAATCATGGTAGTTTTTATTTTATGGAGAAATGGGGAAGAAAGTCTAGTTATTACCCTCATGTGCTTAATGTACTCCATGTTTGTTGATTCTTCTAATTCTGATCATTAGTTAGTTTATTATTGAGTTATGTAAAAACTCTAGTGTAAGGATGTCAATAGAAATCCCGAGTCATGTATATTATTTATTTCATTTTCAGCAGATTAATGATGGCAGGGGCAAAAATGTATATAAAAAAATCAAAAAAAATAGAAAACGTGAAAAAAAATATATGTTAGAATATATGGACTGCCAAATATTATCCGGGTGGTGTAGTTGGTTATCACGCTAGTCTCACATACTAGAGGTCCCTGGTTCGAACCTGGGTTCAGACATCCAACTTTTTTACCCATAAAAAGAATATACGGACTGCCATCCTACTTATGTTTAAGTCAAGAAAGAGTCGAGAAAAACAAAAGAAAGAGTTTGATGTAGAGTTTTGTATTATTGTCAGAGTTTTTTTGAGTCTTGGCTTAGCAACGCATTTATACATGTAATTTTGTGAATAATTAACTTGCCACCAGTAAAATATCACCATTATCTCTTACCGTGTTTTTCATACCCTACACCTAACGTTACAACTCTTGTAAATACCCCTTTGATAGTATTTCCTAGGTGCTTATACTAAAGTGGTGGAGGTTTGATCCTTAATCAAGCTTATGGTAATCTATATGTTATGCTAGGTAGTGAGTGTTAATATTCCCGTTTCCTACATTGTTATAATTCATTATACACCCGAGTGAAAAAGAGAATCTAAACACTTATATGAGGTGCTAGTATATGATTTACGTGTTTTTATTACAAGGATGATACGATTATGCCATGAATTATCTTTACTTTGTAAGTTAAATGCCCTCGACTTTGCTATTTCACACTAAGGTAGGAAAAAAGCTTATTTGCTTGAGGACATTGCAGAAACCCAAGTATAGGAATATTTATGAGGGTCATTTTATACACCGGGGGGGTTCGTAGTCGATTTAACCCCAAAGATCAAGCAAATATATTGTAACACCCCATTTTGATAAATATAGCAGCGGAAGCTAATATGGGGTATTACTTCATGAATCACAGACACAATCATAGAAAATGACTCAAAAGAGACGTTTTTAAAAGATACGTTATCATTCATTTAGAATTAGAGTTTTACAAAGGTAGATCCCAAAATCTAGAAACATAAAATGTGAATGATAACAAGTTTTAGCCGTATTCAAGTCCATGCCACTCCATGCCATAAGTTGTTCAATTACCTTAGATAAACATGCATAAAAAAGGGTCAACACAAAGGTTGAGTGAAATTCATATGTTTAAATTAAATAGTTTGAATGCTAAGTGTCGGATAATTTGGTATTACGTTGTTATACACCCGTTATTTGTAAAAACAATATTATTGTCCTTAGTTCATGAATCACATATATAAACTTAATAGAACTGGGAGTCTCTAACCGAGACATACTAGGAGTTACTATCCAAAGAGATACTAGGAACTATTATCCAAAGAGTTATTGGGAGATATTACCCAAAGAGATATTGGGAGATATTACCCAAAGAGAGATTGGGAGATACTACCCAAAGAGATATTGGGAGATATTACCCAAAGAGATATTGGGAGTCATTACCCGAAGACATACTAGGAGTTACTACCCTAAGAGATACTTCCATGTACTTAGGCAATAATATATCAGGATAGCATATAGTTTAGAAAACACTTGTATTCATAGTTTATAACATGAATTCCCTTCGGGATTTAGAAAACAAGTAAAAGTAGAATTATAATCTCACGTATCTAAATAGGTATAGTTGAAAAATTATTGTTTATAGCATGTATCCCCCTCACGGTTATAAAATATTCAAAAGGTAAAAGTAGCTATGACACACATCACTTAACAATACTGGAAATCTGATTGATGGCACAAGTATTTGAAATGAAAGTAACGGCTTCGTCAACACACAACCGGGGTAATATGTCAAGTCTTAGTTTGATTGTATATGTTTTATGTCATAATGTAATATCATTTTGATTGAAATATTATATAAATATTGTATCACAGTTTGGGCCATCATAATTTAGAGGTCATTCAGTAAACGTTTGAGGAGTTAAGGCACTTTAAATCGTAAACCCAACAACTCAGTCAGAATGTAATACCATGATGAAACCCCTTAATATGAAGCTCCCTAGTATTGTGGTACGATATAGATTCGGGACATGATTTTTAAAAAACACATCGATGATGAAATTTAAAATAGTTATAAAGAATTGGTTTTAAGCGTTGTGCTCAATTACAGTAAAGAAACAGGGCTGTCAATACACGTTAATTAAAGTTATGTCTATAAGGTTTTGAACACATTTCTACACTATTTTCAAAATGTTACATTTTTTAGACCCTAAGAATGAAAAATGACAAAATATACCTTGGAGTTTCCGACTTTACAAGTTTGGTTCCTTCTAGTTTAAAAGATGTACAAAGTAAACCTTGTACTTTAGAAAGTGACATAATAGACCCCTATAGTTATAACTTTGATAAAATGATATTTTCAGTCCTTTTAGTTATATGTTTCAGAAAGTTACGATATATACCCTTTTGCATGAAAAATGTATCGTTTTTTAAGTACAAATCCATAATAATGATATTTTTCAATATAGAAAGTAATTTGCAGGTTATGTCTTATTAATATAAGCTAAAATAAGAAGTTTTAATGTAACGAAAGTTTAAAATAACGATTTGTTAAGCTAGAAATCAAAACGGGTCAAATTAAGGTTTTAAAATAAAAACGCGCGGGTTTTAAGCTTCAAGCTTTTAAGACATAATGAAATACTTATAATATTGTTATAACTTATTGGATAGATTATTAACAACATTTTAACAAGCTTTAGGCTTTAGATCTAAAGAAAACATAAAATTAGGGTTTTCTCTCTTATCTTCGTTGGATCAAAAAACGGGAAAAACGCATATGTTTTTTGAGTCAAAGCGTTTAAAAATAGATTATTACGATTATATAACATTATAAGGGTAAGGGAAACAGAATGTGACTTAATGGAACCTGATTTGAGCTTATAGGTTCGAAAAGGGGTCGAAATGGGTTTTTCACTTCGTACGCCTAGAAAACACTTCGAGACTTCATTTTTTTGCTTCTTGGCTTCTATTATGAGCTTAAAGCTTCTCTTTACTTCTATTATCTGCTATATCTCAGTGTTAGAATTCCAATTGTGGTAAGAGATGAGCGATGGGGGATGATTTTGAAATGGGTTGTTGGGTTCAGCTATTTAAGGTAAAAGAAGCGCTTTTGTGCCAAAGTTTTCTTCATGGCAAAGGTTAAGAGCTGGAGAGTGTGACTAGGGATTGCTATAGGATGAGTTGGTTTGTGGAGCTATGGAGTCTAGGATACTAGCTAAGAGAGGTGGAAGGTTTTGGAGGGTGTTTGTGTGGTTTGGCTAGAAATGGAACAACAAGGTGATGATGTAGCTTCTTGTGCCATGGAAAGTGGTTTGAGAGGTACTTGTAACTACTATGGAGATGGCATAGGAGGTGCTAGGGTGAGGTTGAATGATATCCTTGGTGGTTCTAGACATTCAAGGGGTGATTGGTTTATTATACATGGCTGTTTTTTGGACTGCCAACATCAGTGCTCGGAAAATGATTGCCATTTACAAACCGAACTCCGATTAAAGCTCAAACCAGTTAGCTGGTTAGGATATTTGAGCCTCTACAACATTTAGATTACAAATTTAGGCGTTATTATACAAAAATTTAGAGATAATAGCTGTTTTACTACATGTGTGCAAATCTCTGCACCTTTGCCATTTTCGACTATAACAAATCTCATCGGAATCGAATCGGGTTGAGTCCACCGGCAAAATGATCACAAGACATAGGGCTACAACTTAGTATTTTCACTTAATATCCAGAGCCTATTGATTTTTCTCAGATCCTATGTTTTATCAACCGATCAGATTTCTTGAAAACTATGAATTAGTTTAAGGGTGTAAATGGGTTTGCTATGGTTTTATGATTTTGGTTTAGGGTTAGATGAATTAGGGTTTTAGGATTAGGGTTTAGAAGTTGTGCATTGGGTGTTTGTACCTTGTGTTAAAGTGGTAGTAAGATATAAACATGATTTAGGAGGTAAAACGACCTAGTTTGTATTTCATGCATAATTGACTTGTACATTGGGCTTTAGAAAGTTGTAACTTGATTTAGGAGGGAAAAGATATTCAAATGTTGTGCATTGATACTTGTATACATGCTTTAAAGGTTGTACATTCATTTTATATGTATACATTACATATAATTAGGGTTTTGATGTAAACGTTAACGTTTAATGCTTGTTTTGAGATAATGTCTTTGAAAAGTATGTTAAATGGATAATGTATTTAGTAAAAATGATATTAAGATATTTACTAGACATATTTAGGAGGTTACGATGATATAAACACAGAAAGATGGCATAGATAGGTTGTGTGAACTCGTTTAGTTTGCTCTGAAAATAATGTTACATAATAGAATGTAATAAAGCAAAAAATTTCCCCGTACAAAGGTGATCATAATATAATAAGTAGATATTTCATTGATGAAAATTTTGGGTTGTTATAGTCCTCCTCCCTTACAGAAATCTCGTCCCGAGATTTAGTTGAATGCCGGAGTGATGTTACGAATGAAGTTTATGAAATTGTAAGCTGAGTTGCTAAACAGTGGATACAGTTTGAAATGAACAGATGATGATTAGAGACTTAATTGTATGAAGGTAATAATGAAAATGATTAAATGAAGAAAAGGAATTATTTATACAAACGGATTAAAAGAAAATTGTTTGTACAAATGCCATACTTAAGCCTACTCATTTATAATTTTTCATTTACAAACAGAGGCGTCCCAATCCTTGTAACTGAGAATTTATAAATTTATAGTTCGAGGGTTTATAATTTCCTTATTCAAATGAAGAAGCGTCCTAATTCATTTGAATATATTGATTATAAATCATCCTACCTAAATATCGACATAGGATATGATATGAAAACAATATCATGTATTTTTTCTAAAATCATAAGGAATGATGAGGATAATAATGAGACGTCAATCGCGCTGATGTCTTAAAACAAGATGTTATAAGATGAGTGTTTTTGCTATCATTTTCTAATTAGCCGAGAATGCGGTGGATGTACGTGTTTTCAAAAGTACGAGGCCAATATTCTAACTTAGAGTTGAATATAAAAGAACCAATGAGATTGATGACTATGTCAAGTTTTAATATTATCAAAATGAAGTCAGAAGAAGACTGGGAAGGACCATCGTCTTGAAGAGTTTTAAGGACTTTGATTCCTAGACCTAAGTAATTATGGGCTTACTATGCTTCCGCTGCGCTACTCTGATTTCACTTTAATTTATTTGGTTTTCAGGGAAACTAGTCTATAAAATTTAAGGATTCATTAAATGGATAGTCGGGTGGTGATGTGTTAATTGGTGATGTTGATCCTACTGGTGAATTGAATGGGTGATTAAACAGGTGTCTTAGTGTATTTAGGTGGTGAATTTTCCTTAGGAGGAAAGAAATGTCGAGAATCAAACATCAATGAAGGTACAATAGCTGGTAGAGCAATAATAACTTAGGGTGGTGGAATGGCATCATATGCTTGTATACCTGGAGCGCGAGAGCGAGTGGATCCATCGTGAAAAGATAAGAAGATGTGAGGATAAAAGATCATACATTAAATCTCTAAAAGGCAGGAGAGATGTTCCCGGTGTGACTAGGGAGAAAGCTTGTGATCGGGATATAGTTAGGAGCATTTGTAGAAGAAAAAGCATCCTCCACATCGTAATCAGAAGGGATAGAAGGGTAGGTGTAAGAAGACATGATTGTAACAACCCAATAACAAGGATGATACGATTATGCCATGAATTATCTTTACTTTGTAAGTTAAATGCCCTCGACTTTGCTATTTATTAGGTAGAAAAACTTATTTGCTTGAGGACATGCAAATCCCAAGTATAGGGATATTTGATGAGGTATCATTTTATACACCTTTTCAGGGTCATTTAACCTCCAAAATCATGCAAATATTGTAACACCCCATTTTGATAAATATAGCAGCAAAAGCTAATATGGGGTATTACTTCATGAATCACAGACACAATCATAGAAAATGACTCAAAAGAGACGTTTTTAAAAGATATGTTATCATTCATTTAGAATCAGAGTTTAACAAAGGTAGATCCCAAAATCTAGAAACATAAAATGTGAATGATAACAAGTTTTAACCATATTCAAGTTCATGCCACTCCATGTCATAAGTTGCTCAATTACCTAAGATAAACATGCATAAAAAAGGGTCAACACAAAGGTTGAGTGAAATTCATAGGTTTAAATCAAATAGTTTAAATGCAAATTCGATATTGGGTTACGTTGTTATACACCCGTTATTTGTAAAAACAATATTATTGTCCTTAGTTCATGAATCACATATATAAACTTAATAGAACTGGGAGTCTCTAACCGAGACATACTAGGAGTTACTATCCAAAGAGATACTAGGAACTATTATCCAAAGAGTTATTGGGAGATATTACCCAAAGAGATATTGGGAGATACTACCCAAAGAGATATTGGGAGATACTACCCAAAGAGATATTGGGAGATATTACCCAAAGAGATATTGGGAGTCATTACCCGAAGACATACTAGGAGTTACTACCCTAAGAGATACTTCCATGTACTTAGGCAATAATATATCAGGATAGCATATAGTTTAGAAAACACTTGTATTCATAGTTTATAACATGAATTCCCTTCGGGATTTAGAAAACAAGTAAAAGTAGAATTATAATCTCACGTATCAGAATAGAGTATAGTTGAAAAATATAGTTTATAGCATGTATCCCCCTCACGGGTTTAAGAAATATTCAAAAGGTTTAAAAGTGAGGCTATGAATCTCACCTTAACAGTACTGGGAAATCTGATTGATGGCAAAAGTATTTGAAATGAAAGTAACGGCTTCGTCACACACAACCTAGGGTAATATGTCAAGTCTTAGTTTGATTGTATATGTTTTATGTCATAATGTAATATCATTTTGATTGAAATATTATATAAATATTGTATCACTGTTCGGGCCATCATAATTTAGAGGTCATTCAGTAAACGTTTAAGGAGTTATGGCACTTTAAATCGTAAACCCAACAACTCAGTCAGAACGTAATACCATGATGAAACCCCTTAATATGAAGCTCCCTAGTATTTTGGTACAATATAGATTCAGGACAGGATTTTTAAAAAGCACATCGATGATGAAATTTAAAATAGTTATACCATAATTGGTTTTAAGCATTTTGCTCAATAACTGGAAATGATAAGCACGTCAAGCGTTAATTAAAGTTATGTCTTATAAGGTTTTGAACACATTTCTACACTTTTTCAAAATGTTACATTTTAGACCCTTAAGAATGAAAAATGGCAAAATATACCCTTGGAGTTTTCACTTTTACAAGTTTGGTCCTTCTAGTTTAAAAGATGTACAAAGTAAACCTTGTATTTTGGAAAGTGACATAATAGACCCCTATAGTTATAACTTTGATAAAATGATATTTTCAGTCCCTTTAGTTATAAGTTTTAGAAAGTTACGATATATACCCTTTTGCATGAAAAATGTATCGTTTTTAGTCCAAAATCCATAATAATGATATTTTTCAATATGAAAAGTAATTTACAGGTTATAGCTTATTAATATAAGCTAAAATATGAAGGTTTAACGTAACGAAAGTTTAAAATAACGATTTGTTAAGCTAGAAATCAAAACGGGTCAAATTAGGGTTTTAAAATGAAAACGCACGGGTTTTAAGCTTCAAGCTTTTAAGACATAATGAAATACTTATAATATTGTTATATAAGCTTATTAGGATAGATTATAACAACATTTTACAAGTTTAGCTTATAGATTAAACAAAAACATGAAATTAGGGTTTCATAGGTTCGGTTTGGATCAAAAAGGGAAAACGCATAGGTTTTTGAGTTCAAAGCTTTTAACAATAGATTATATATGATTATATGAACATTATAAGGGTATGGAAACAGAATGTGAGCTTATGGAACCTGATTTGAGCTTATAGGTTCGAAAAGGGGTCGAAATGGGTCGTTTTCACTTCGTACGCCTAGAAAACACTTCAGGACTTCGTTTTTCTTGCTTCTTGGCTTCTATTCTGAGCTTAAAGACTTCTCTTGATCTTCTATTGCTGCTATGAAAGTGTTAGAATTCCATTTGTGGGTAAGAGATGAGATGTGTTGAAATGGGGTGTTGGTTCGGCTATTTATAGGGTAAAAGAAGCCTTTGTGCCAAAGTTTTCTTCATGGCTAAGGTTAAGAGCTAGAGAGTGGTGACTAAGGGATGCTATAGGATGAGTGTTGTGAGCTATGGAGGTCTAGGATACTAGCTAAGAGAGGTGGAAGGTTTTGGAGGGTGTTTGTGTGGTTTGGCTAGAAATGGAACAACAAGGTGATGATGTAGCTTCTTGGTGGCCATGGAATGTGTTTGAGGTACTTGTAAGCTGCTATGGAGTCATAAGGGTGGTGTCATAGAGGTGCTAGGGTGAGGGTGTGATGATATCATGGTGGTTCTAGACGTTTTAGGGGTGTTTGGTTTGATTTATACATGGCTATTTTTGGACAGCCAACATCAGTCTCGGTAAAATGGTTGCCATTTACAAACCGTAACTCCGATGAAGCTCAAACCAGTGAGCATGGTTAGATATTTGAGTCCTCTACAACTTTTAGTTTTACATATTTAGGGGTTACTATACAAAAATTTAGAGATAATAGCCGTTTACTACAGGTGTGCAGAATCTGCGCACCTTTGCCATTTCGGCTATAACTAATTCATCCGATATCGAATCGGGTTGATCCACCGGCAAAATGATCACAAAACATAGGGCTACAACTTAGTATTTTCACTTAATATCATGAACCTATTGATTTTTTTCAGATCCTATGTTTTATCAACAAATTAGATTTCTTGAAAACTATGAATTAGTTTAAGGGTGTAACGAGATTGCTATGGTTTTATGATTTTGGTTTAGGTTTAGATGATATAGGGTTTTCGGATTAGGGTTTAGAAGCTGTGCATTGGGTGTTTGTACCTTGTGTTAAGGTGGTGGTAAGATATAATCATGATTTAGGAGGTAAAACGACCTAGTTTGTATTTCATGCACAATTGACTTGTACATTAGGCTTTAGAAAGTTGTAACTTGATTTAGGAGGGAAAAGATATTCAAATGTTGTGCATTGATACTTGTATACATGCTTTAAAGGCTTGTACATTCATTTTATAGGTATACATTACATATAATTAGGGTTTTGATGTAAACGTTAACGTTTAATGCTTGTTTTGAGATAATGTCTTGAAAAGTATGTTAAATGGATAATGTATTTGGTAAAAATAATATTAAGATATTGACTTGACATATTAGGAGGTTTACATGATATAAACATAGATATAGATGGCATAGATAGGTTGTGTGAACTCGTTTAGTTTGCTATGTAAATAATGTTACATAATAGAATGTAATGAAGCGAAAAATTTCCCGTACAAATGTGATCATAATATAATAAGTAGATATTTCATTGATGAAAATTTCGGGTTGTTATAAATATGCTCTATTGCACTAAATCCTTTCTTTTTGAGTAATTAGCATTTGGGAAGCACTTGGATGGAATACACGTAACTTGCGCTTGATTCTAGAAAAACAAGGCAAAAACGCAACTTTGCAGCTGATAACGCTTAAATTAGACATGTTTTCTGCCGCGTTATTTGTATATATTTTATCACTTATGAAATTTTGGTACTTAATAGCATGAAATATGTGTAGGTGCACTTGAAGACATCCCGAGCTCAAAAAGATCAAAATGCAAGTGTTTATACTCATCGGAAGACATGTTAGAAGAAAAGAAAGGACTAAAGCTGAAAATGCCAAGAAGTGCGCTGATTTTCCAGAATGTGCACCACACTTCCCTTCAAATTAAATAGAATTAAGTGGAATTAAATGGAGTCTGCATTTACAGCCCAAGTGCGCCGGTTGTCTACAAAAGTGCGCCGCACTTCCCAGCAGCATTAAATGAATTTGCACCAACTTAAGCTAAGTACGCTGTACATTTTATATTGTGCGCCGCACTTCTACCCCTTCTCAACCTATAAATAGAGACGAATTTCACACCATTTGAAGCATACCTCATATTCATCATCATACAATTCTCGCTCAAATCTCTTCACCAACACATGGGTTTAAAGATTAAAGACGAAGAACGAAGAACAAATACCATAGTATTTAGTAAATAAAGATCTAAGTAAGATCCGATACTTGTAACGGGTGGAGATTGATCCATTTTCCTAACCAAGCATAGTATGTTTCTTGTTTCTCTACTTTATTTTGTAAAGAACTTCATTGTCACACCCCCAGACGGGGCCTGGACGGAATACGTGTCCGAGGGCGTGACGTCATAACAATCCGATCACAAAGGAATAAAGAACGACCACTAATCATAGACGTTTGAAAAAAGTTTACTCGTTACAAAAAAGAAAAAAAAATTAAGTCTTACAACCCATAATATTTAAGTTATACGTAGCGGAAGCATAACAAAGTTTTGTTAATGACAACGAGTAAATAATAGATAAGTCTTGAAATTGGCGAAGTCACATAGCACATAGACTCCAGATAGCATCAAGAATCAATCCAAGCTAAGCACCTGAGAAAACATGTTTAAAACGTCAACATAATGTTGGTGAATTCATAGGTTTAAGTTAATACAAGAGTGGACCACAAGATTTCAAAACGTATGCGACTACTATAACAAATACAACATCACATAAAAAGTATTTACTGTTGCGCTAAGCTCATGACACTGAAGCTAATAATCAACAGGGCATGTTACATCCTGTCGCATAGTATTCCTGCCCTTAACCGGTGTCCCAAACCAAAGACCACCATAATGCACAATCGACATGACATATATCCGTTTGTTCTTCGTTAAGTGGAACCAAAGTGGATAGGGATAATTAGTCCCAATAGATCTATTTACTCACTCGCGCTTCCTCAACCGGTCCTCCGGTCGAGAAATTAACAGTTCATGATAATTCCGACAGTAGTAGGTTTGTAAGCAAACTTAGGCAACACATAAACATGTAAAACTCGCGTAAAGAACTTATGTCCAATTTAAGAGCAAACAATGTTTCTTACCCCAAAGTATATAGCATTTGTAAATCAGTAAAAACGTGGGGCTATGAACTCACCTTAACAAGGATAAGCGATAACCACAACAACAATGATGGTAGAGGGAGGTCTAGCCGCAACCTAGAGTAAATATGGGTATGACTTAGCATTCGGTAAAGTAAACAAGTAAAGCATCCATGTTTATTATTTAAAGCATCCGAGTGTGTTTGCGTTTTAGTAATAAAAGACTTAGATAGATTTATAACATCTTTGATAAATCTCGACACTTGCAAAAAGTTACTATTTATAAAAACCTTTCCTTTTTAAGAAAGTTTTTAGTTTCAAAATGTTAATAGTGTCCCCTATTTTCTTAAGTTTCCATATTTTACAAATTGCTTAAACAATCCTAAACCGCCTACTCCTTATGTTTAAATCGGCTAAATGTCCAATTCATACCATTTTTAATAATCCTACTTTTTATTAAGGTCGGCATCTCCAATAACCTTTCATGACATTTTTAGTTGTTCTAACTAATTACTTAACATTCCTATATGTTTCGCTTGCATTTAAAATATCCAACTTTCATTTTCAGCAATGTTGATGTTGTCAACTGAAGGTTTTGAGAATTTGATAGCATCGGGGCTTTCATCAAATGTGATGTGATAGGTTTCTTCAGTTTGTTGTCTTCTTGTGTTGAAGACTCTGAAGGCCTCTGGAGAACAGTGTGTATCTAAGGAAGGATAACCATCTATCGCTTTTTATATACTTTAGTTGGTGATCTTTATGATTATGGATGTAAACTGGACATCCAAAGACATGAAGAAAGTTGATGTTTGGGATTCTCTTACAAAAAATTTCATAAGGAGTTTTAAGATGTATGTTCAATATTGGCTGGTTCTATTTTTGAGGTACGCATGCAGTGGTAACCGTTCAGTCCAGTATTATTTTGAGAAGACTGATCCTGAAAGCATTGTTCTTGCAGCTTTTATGATGGTTCTATTTTTCCTTTCCCCAACACCATTTTGTTCAGGTATGTAGGGAGAGGAAAAGTTTTGAGAAATTCCTTTTTCATCACAGAAGTTGACAAGGATGCTATTCCTGAATTCAGTACCATTTTCAGTTCTGAGTTGTTTGACTTTGATGTCATTTTGATTTTTAATCTTTTGATGAAGGACATGATGGTTTTAGGTGTTTGACTTTTCTTCTTCAAGAATTATACCCAAGTGTACCTTGAGTACTCATCAACAACGATAAGGGTATACTTTTCATGGTTAATGGACCTAGGAGTTACAGGTCCAAATAAATTCATGTGAAGAAGATGAAGACATTTTTTGATATAAGATGTCTGTTTTGTTTTGAAGGTGACCCTATGATGCTTTCCCTTTTCACATGATGAACATGGTTTGTCCTTTAAGTACACAAGGGAAGACTAATAACAAGATTTTATTTTGCTAGTTTGTTGATTGTTTTGAAGTTTAGATGAGCAAGTCTTTTATGCCAAAGCCAGTTGAGATTGTCAGAGGCTTTGGCAAAGAAACAAGATTCTTGTGCAGAAGATGTCATGTCAAGAACATATACATCTCTTACTCTTGGAGCAATCATTACAACTTCTTTGTTGGAGTTGAAGATTGTTCCTCTTTTCTCATCAAACTAAACAATATATTTAGCATCACAGAGTTGACTGATGCTAATTAAATTGTACTTAAGACCATTTACAAATGCTACCTTTGTGAAAACTATACCATTACATTTGATAGAGCCATAACCTTCAGTTGTGCATGTAGAGTCATCTCCAAACACCACTTTAGGTCATGGTTGTTCCTCATATTTGTGCAGGTAACTCTTGACACCAGTTATATGCCTTGAGCATCCACTATCCAGGTACCAGATGGGCTTCCTGATCTATCTCTGCGGTAATCTTTTCTTTGTGGTTTACGTTTGCGATACGTATTTTTCCCCACTTGTTTATGTAGAAATTGTCGATATAAATACTAAATTCTTTCCTAAGACATTGTGAGTGATACAATGGTCTCTAAATCCTTTTCTAAGACACTGTGAGTGGCACAATTGTCTCGTTTATTATAAAACATCGTGAGGAATATGATGGTCTTTAAAACTTTTCACGACTTTACATTATATCGTTTTGCATAACTTTGAAAATTGTCGCAGTCTGTCGACCCCACTGGTTATCCTACTATTCGACTTTGAAGACGACTTTGAACACCCGTCCCATACTGTTAAAACATCTAAACCATATCGTTACGTCTCAATTTCTCTTACTTCTCATAACTCCTAGAAGCATGCCGATTAATTCGCCTACAATTTTAACCCATCACCTCATAACATCCTACTTTTGAAAACACGATTTTTGAAAAATTCGACTTACTTCATTCGATTTCGAAGTGAATACCGACGACGATACAAGGAATGAGTTCCACGAGGATTGAGTGTATTGTAACCCAACGAATTGCTAATGCTATTGAAGCTAATACTGTCTATGAGGAAAGAATCCACATGGCTCGCGACTAAATAGATTAGGTCGTACGTTAGGAAACCAGGGTAGTAAGGAATGCTAACAACAAAATAAATGACAAAAGGCCATGAGAGCTTACATTGCTAAACCAAATTTCAAGGACGTATAAGTGGCAAAAAAATTTCCCTTCCACAACAAACGAAAGTTGCACCACACTAGACCATGCACTGTGAAGTGCAATAACTACAAGAGTGTTGGCCATGTGAATATGAATTATAGGACACCCGTTTCGATATTCAACTTAGAGGCCATAGTGGCAAATTAGAAATCTGAACTGTACGAACCGTATTTAGGAGGTTAAAACTCGTTGGAGATCTAATGTCGTCAAAGATAATGCTGATGTTTAAGGAGAGATTTGTCCCTATTTAGTGAAACCTAAGTAGACTTAGACTGTAATCTCTAAGAGTGTTGCACTGGTACTTACCTGTGAATTTTGCGTATTGTGTGGATTTCCCTAAATCCTCTGTTCAATTTGTGTCATGATGATTTTGTCAGTTACACTTCAATTCTCTAGTAAATATATGTAAGCTACTCCTTGAGTCTGTTACCGTTTTACAACCCATCTCATTATATTTATGTAAACTGTCTTACAGTTATTAACTAAGTGGCTAGTACCTTATGAACTATTTTAGTGTCGTCTTATAAACCTAGTTATCGCGTTATGAACTATTTTACCACCAGTTTACAAACCGTTTGCTGATAGCTTCTTGTTTATTTTAACACCTTATAAACTGTTTTCGTGTCACCTCATAAATTATTTCGTTGTCATTTATAAACTATTTCGCTGTCAATTTATGAAATATGTCGTCAACATCTTATGAACTACTTCGCGTCTTTTATAAACCATTACGTTGCCACCATATAAACTGATGGGTTAACTCGTAAACCATTTGTTACCATTACATTATAAACCGTCACGTAACTTTCTCGTGAACTATTTTGTTACCGCCCCATAAAACATTTCCCGTTATCTTACAATATATCGTGCGTCGTTATATAAACAACCCTGTTTTCATTACTACGAACTGTTTTGCTACCTTATAAACTATATCGCTTACATCGTATAAGACTTTTCTTAACATTAATTTGACGAAATGAGCATTTTATCGTTTGTTCCTAAATTATACATAGCCTGATCACCTATGGATAATTCAGGAAGGACCATGCTATGCTGGGAGTAGTCACCATAAAATTTGTCAAATTACCCTTAAGCTCCATCTCTATTTTCTTCCTTTCCTCTACATTGTTAACAAGATTATATTGTACTTGTATTTTATTAATATTTTGCGTGCGTATTCATGAGTCGTGTCGGTCACGTGTATTTGTAATCGTAAGCATCATAACTAAGCAGATTTTCTTCAACCTTGGTATATAGAAACGCCGTACCCTTAGCCAGGAGACCAAATCCTACTTCTTGTAGTCGCGATAATTATGGGTTGTAAGAATTTAGAACGTACCGGACTTATCGCCCTAATTGGATTGCAACCAAGAGAACTAGGAGATTTCCTTCAATACACTTACCTTTTTGTGAGTTAGACTCACGCAAATTATGAGATTCTCGTATCGACAAAACTTTTGATGGACCTGAAGTTGAAGCAATAGGAGTGATGGATATGCATCGATAGTTACTAGTAAACCGAGTTGTTGATAGGATTTGTACGTTGGAGTGGGATAACTTGAGACTCGGAGGCACGTTATGTGTTGAGAGAAAGAGAGTTGACCGACTCCGGCGTAGTACGTCGTGTACACAAAAGGAATTGTAAGACCGAGTCCCTCACCCTGGAGAGCTCTGATATTGTTCGTCAAAAGGAAGGATGGATCCATCAGGATGTACACCGGCAAGCCGAAAATTTAACATTCGATCAACTACGAGGATATAGCGTTACTCGAAAATCGACCTAAGAACTAGCTACCACCAACTGAAAGTTCATGAGAAGAACTACATGACACACGACCTAGAGTTTAGAGAAATAGTGCTTACTTTTAAGTTTTTGGAACACTACCGGTATGACACGAGTATGAACTCAAACCCGATAATCACCGGAATCCGTTAAAAAGACCTAGAAACGCGATCGTGTCTTACCATTCAGCAGAACTTTAAGACCTCACTTGAACTACCTTATCTCATTCTTAAAATTTTTACTCTTGCCGTTACAAAACCTTGCGATCATGAACTGTTTGTGGAGCTAACCGACTTGTGCGCTTTTGAGCTAATGGATTTGATTTATCCTCGAACTAACGACTGGGTACGATCTTTCGTCACATATCACCTGAGCTCTTCCGTGAGCTCCTCCCATTTGTTGACCTTTATTTTGGGGATATTGTTTCTTGAAATGTCCACTCTCCGCATTTCGTCACCGTTTGTTATAGTTATTGTTGCTGTGTATTCTTATACTTTTGATTCACGACTCCATATGTTTGTGCTATGATTTTCAAATTTATTAAAATGAATAAATATTTTAATAAAGATTTTTGATGATTTCGGATATATAAATTGTTCTTGTTGAGAGGTTGTGAGATTTATGAGTTGCAACAAAGATGGCAATGAGGTTAGGCTTGAATTATAGTGAATCTGGTTGATTAGTTTTGGCATAAAGGAGTTTTGGATAGTTTGGAAAATATGGCAGTGTTGTGGTCAAGTCCATGGGTGATTTATAAAAATATAGTTGCTGGTCCGAGTTTTAAATGAGGGTAAGCGGACGATTAAGAATGTTTCGAAAGGTTTAGTAAGTGTCGAAAGTCTTTGAAAATATTCGTGGAGCTTCTTAATATTAAAACGAAGGTTTAAGAATTTTCAAAAAAAAAGATAAGTCGTTGTCGTTGGTCATTTCTAAATATAGCAAATTTTTATGTATATATTTAGCGAGCTAAGGATTTTGGTTAGACGCTAGGGTTCCACTAGTTCATTTTTGGAAATTTGGAAACGATTAAATTAGGGGATACTATTAACGCCCAGAAACTAAAAACTTTCCTAAAATGGAAACTTTCTATAAATAGGAACTTTTCGTAAGAACGTCGTAACATCTTCATAAACTTAACGAGTTCGTAAAGACACATTTTTGTTGACTAAACTAAAGCACAAACATATATGGTTTTCTATTTCCTTATTAAACGTTGTGTACAACGTTCCGTTATTATTATTATTTCTCATTCTACGGCGCGTCTATATATATATATTTTTTTTGTCGCGACTAGAGCCGTTCGGTTACACTTTATTCGCATCGTTTGCTTATGGTGTGTTGAGTCATGATTCATCCTTGTACTTCTTAAGTAAGTTGAATACTTACATTCATTAGCCTCGTCCGATGTTGATCATCGAACCTTTCAGATATCAGCAACCAGACTCTGCCTTTAAACATTTGAAATCCTTATACAGGCATACCCACGCGCCTACACTTTCCCCCTTTGATATTTGATATTTTCACCATTAAGGGATTTTATTTATAACGCGTTTATATCAATCATAAAACTTGTAATGGTATTTTTCTAAAATACCTATTTTGATGGGTTAAATGTACTGGTCAAACCTAGCCAAATTTTATACATATTAAGAAGTGTCGAAAAATTTAATTTTGCCAAATAGAAGTTATTAACGTCATGTCTATAACTGGTTTATTAAACCTTAAATCTTTTCTTGGTCACACAATCGGTTAACAAAAATCGAATCCCGGGACGGGATTCCTTTTAAGGGGTAGGTAATGTCACAACCTGAAAATTTCAGAATTTTAAATTACTATTTTACCCTTTGACTTTTTGGTTCCGACTTGACTTTTGACTTTTTGACCTTTTACGGTCACATAAAAACGATTACCGCGTAGCCGGTAAAAATTTTGAAACGTATTTAAATAATAAATCATAATTACGATTATTATCGCTCATTTGCAAAATTATTTTTCTAACTTATTTGACTTGAAAACGAGAAGATATATTTTGTTCCTAAATTGATTTATCAAAAACGACAATTCGATGTAAAACGACATTCCAGACAACTTTTTATTTTTGCCCGAGACGCGAAACCAAGCCCAAAGTGACTAAAATGGCCTCGCAAAAATTTTGAATACAACGCGTACCGACACAGGAAAATAAATAAATTTATATTTATCACTCTTTATTAAATAAAAATATTTAATAAATTCTTTAATATTTTAATCAAAAGCATTTATTTAAAAACACAAATGTTCAAAATAAAGTTTTATTTTTACGGACAAAGTTTACCCTCGACACCCAATGGTACCAAATAAATAATAATGATTTTTAAGTAAATTTTATAAAAACATTTATAAAATATAGTCGAGTGAATACTCATTTTTATAGGAAAAATGATTTGGAACGCAGTGGCACAAGTTTCATTATTTGAATCATCCGTTAACTCGCCCAAACAAGTCCCGAACCATTATTTTACAAAAACTAAACTAAATATTAAACCTTTGGTCCCTGAGAAAATATTTACAAAATCACCCCACAATATTATACTCTTTACATTTTTATTTAAAACTTTCTTCTATATATAACTAACCCTATTAGGGTTACACCTTATTTTTTTTCATAACCCTACACACACATATCTCCCTCATCCCTTCCCCTCACTATTCTGGCGCCGCCTCCCAAAATCCGGCCACCTTTCCGGCCATAGCCGCCGCCTAAATCATCATCATCACCACCATTTTCCACAGCTACCACCACCCCGTCACGCATCTCTACCTCCAACCGACACCAACATCACCACCACGGCTGCCCTGCCCCCGCCGCCACATCCACCGAACCCACCGCAGCCGCCTACACGCCATCCTCACCTCCACCCCTACGCGACCACCATACAACCTCTACCATTCATAGCCGCGACCACCTCACCTCATCACCACCACCCTCGTCTTCATCTCTTTTTCTTCACCACCCCACCACTCAACGTCACCATCAACCGGCGCTCAACACCACGTTCGCCGCCTCCCCGCTCTTACCACCCTTCCATTATCACCACCTCCACCACAATTAGTGTGCGTTTAGTTTTATGAACAAACCCAACAGGGTGAGTTTGGTTTATATTAGCACCGAGGGGAGGGTGTTTGTTTGTGGTTTTCAGATTTGGGCGCGTTTGGTTCAGATTTAGGTGCATTTGGTTTAATAGATTCAAGAAAGGGTGCGTTTGGTTATTCTGTCACCCATAAGGGGGTGTTCGGTTCTGGATTTTAAATCAGTAAGGGTGCGTTTGGCTGTGTAAAACAGCCTATGGGTGCGTTTGGCTGTAAGTAACAGCCTAAGGGATGTTTGGTTGCTGTGTTTTCGGCCCATAAAGGGGCGTTTGTTTCTGTGTTTTATGGCAGAAAAAGGGTGTTTGGTTATGGGTTTAACAGCCCATAAGGGCGTGTTTGGTTTTGCGTTTAATAACCATTAGGTTGTGTTTGGTTTTGTCTATTTTTGTTGTCTATTTAGTTTGTTAGGTATATATTGAAACACGAACATTTTGCAACATGGAGGGGAAAAATATTGAAATTTATGAATAAGGGAAACGTTGTATAAACGGCAAGGTCATGCCGAAATTTCTAAAAATTCTTATACTTAGTAGTTTTCAATAAAATTTCTATTATATTAAAAACCCGATAAATGGACAAAGTTATATAGTTTTAAAACTATTAAATTATAAATATACAATAACCCGGTGAAAGATCGAAAACTATGCTTTTACAAACGAGATAACTATTTTAACTAAAACCCGTCAAGAAAATAAAATATTAATTTATAAATATTATTTTTATAAATCCTGGACTAGGAAATAAAGTCATAACTTTTTGTAAAAACTTTAAAAACATCTTTTACTTATTTTGTAACTTTAAAACGTACGATTATTTTTATGCAAGAACATTATAACTATTAAAGTGGTGTTTTCCTAAAACGTGTCGAATTATTTGGTCTAATTACTTTATCACATTCTTTATTATCACTTCGATTTATTCTTTTAAATGTTTCTTTATTATATAGTTCAACATATGAATTATGTAAGTGTTTATTTTCATATGTAATATATACGGACTATATTACATACTTTGCGTTTACTTTTCGAATTATTTTATTTAACCAACCACCAAAACGCTTACCACTTGAAACCTCAATTCTTTATCAACGCGACGCGTTGATGTACTCTTCCATCGGAAACCCAAATTCATCATCCTAAGCTAGTGGGATATAACCGTTAAGTTTAGCTGCATCTTCTTGGTCGAGCCGTTCCGTTCTCCGTTTGTAATGTGCTTATAATTTGCATTTCTGCTAGTTGCTCTGCAACATCAAGGTGAGTTCATAGCCCCACGTTTTACTTGTTTTATATTTACCTTATTACTTTTGGGGTGAGAAACATGCTTGTTTACAAACTCGATTACTTCACCGAATTTCAAACTCGTATACGTTGATTACAAAATTGTTACATGATTGATATCACACTCGTTTTTACTTATGGATATAAGTACTTTAAGCTTTTACAAAAACGTTGGTTGTTTTTACTGGACACAAGTACTTGCGTGAGATATCCATGTTTACGTGTTGCCTAAGTTAAGCGTTTAGACCACTACAGCCCCACTTATCATGAACCGACAATCTCTTGACTGGAGGACCGGCCGAGGGAGCGCGAGTGTTATAAATAGATCTATTGGGACTAATTATCCCTATCCGGGTGAGTAGCGCTCACTACCCACGGGGCTCCCGATAAACGAATATATACCATGTCGAAACTTAAGAAGGTAGTCTTGGTCAGTTACCTCGGGGGCTTGTTTCAACCTAGCAATATACTATGCTATAAACGTAATTAGCTTCGGTGTCATGAGCTTAGCGCAACGTAAATACCCACCCCATTTTATGTGAAGTTATATCTCCTATAACTGTCACATACGTTTTGAAGTCTTGTGGTCCATACTACTTTGGTTGTACGTTTCTGATTACTAAACACTTTTCATAATACTGTGAGTGAAGCAGTATTTATTGAACGTTTTGGATACTCGTAAATGTTTTGCTTAAACCTATGAATTCACTCAACTTTATGTTGACCGTTTTAGCATGTTTTTCTCAGGTGCTTAGCTTTGGACTTCTTGATGTGCTATGTGGAGTCTACGTGCAATATGATACTCTTTCAAGACTTTATTACCATTCATACTCGTTGTCTTTTGAAAACCAAATTATGCTTCTGCTATATTTTATTTTCGCTTCCGCAAATGTTTAATTTCCTTTAAATGTTGTAAAACTTATTTGTTTTTAAACAATGCAACAAGTTATGATTTTCAAAACGTCCATTAGTGGTCGTTCTCTTGTGCCTTGTGTTCGGATTATGATGACGTCACGCCCTCGGACACGTATTCCGTCCAGGCCCCGTCTGGGGGTGTGACATAATGCCGTCGACACCTCCACATATATCTTGAATAGAATCTTAATTAGACCTTTCCACAGAAAAACTCTTTACGAGCTTTTCAAAGGTAAAAAGCCCTCTTTAGAATATTTTAAGGTTTTCGGTAGTAAATGTTTCATTCTTAATACTAAGGACTATCTCACCAAATTTGACCCAAAATCTACTGAAGGCATATTTCTTGGTTACTCACCTAATAGTAAAGAATATGTAATTCTTAATAAAGAAACCATGAGGGTCGAAGAATCTCTAAATGTGAGATTCGACGAAAGTCCACCTCCAAAGTCATCACCTTTAGTTGATGATGATATAATAGAAATTCAAATCATAGAAAACCAAATAGAAGACATAGAAATCAAGAAAAATGAACCATTAAACAAAGAAATTGTTAACATCAAGGAAACCAAAGACCATCCCATAGATTCGGTCATAGGTAAGCTTAATGAAAGAACCTTAAGATCTCAAGTCCAAAGTCAAAGTAACTTACTTTGTTTCGTGTCATCCATAGAACCCAAAAATGTCAAAGAAGCCATACAAGACGAAAGTTGGACTATGGTTATACAAGAAGAATTGAACCAATTCAAAATAAACTATGTTTGAAGTCTTGTTCCTCCACCCGATAACCAAACCATAATAGGTACTAAATGGGTCTTTAAGTAAATTAGATGAAAATGGTGTCGTATCTAGAAACAAAGCTAGACTTGTTGCACAAAGATATAACCAACACGAAGGAATAGATTTCGATGAAACCTATGCTCCTATATCAATATTAGAATCTATAAGAACCCTCCTTGTGTGCACATGACTTCAAACTTTTTCAAATGGACATCAAAAGTTCTTTCCTAAACGGTTTTATAAATGAAGTCCATGTTGCTTAACCTCTCGGCTTTATCGACTTTAAAAAACCCAACCATGCCTTTAAACTTAAAAAGGCTCTTTATGGTCTTAAACAAGCAACCAAAGCTTGGTACGATAGACTCAAGGCCTTTCTCCTTGACCATATGTACACCATGATCTTGGTATATAACACTCTATTTACCAAGAAAAAGGATTCACATATCATCATTGTCCAAATCTGCATGGACGACATCATCTTCGGATCAACTTGTCAAGACCTTTGTGATGATTTTTTAAAAATCATGCACGACGAGTTTGAAATGAGCATGATGGGTGAATTAAACTTCTTCATTGGGTTACAAATCAAACAACTAGAAGATGTCATCTTTTTCAACCAATCCAAATACATTAAGGAAATGCTCAAGAAATTTGGTCTAAAAGACTCCAAACCAATCAAAACTCCTATGTCATCCGAAACCAAACTCACCAGGGATGAAGAAGGGGAATTCGTTGACAACACAAAGTATCGTGGCATGATTGGTAGTCTTCTCTACCTAACGGCTAGTCAGCCGGACATCATGTTTAGTGTCTGTCAATGCGTCCGTTTTCAAGAAGTTCCCAAAACCTCTCATCTAGAAGCGGTAAAAAGGATCTTTAGATACATTAAGGGAGCAACTCATTTAGGATTATGGTATCCCAAAGGAACGAGGGTAGAAACTATTGTTTACGCCGACTCTAATTATACGGGAGACTATGTCGATCGCAAAAGCACAAGCGGTGTGTGCACATTCATGGGATGTTGCCTCACATCGTGGTTCTTCAAGAAGCAAACCGCCCTAGCTATTTCCACCACCGAAGCCGAATATATTTCCGCCGGGAAAGCTTGCCAACAAGCTTTATGGATGTGATGACATCAAATAACGTTACATTTCTACTATCATTTATCCCGAATAAATTATCCACTTTTATATAATTATTGCAAGAATCGTTACTTAATTGCTTAAAGTTGTTAATTACAGTAATTACGGAGTGATTTATGAAGACGTGCTAAAAGGCGCAATTTTTGGAGCTTAAACGATGATATTTAAAGATTGCTTATTTCTACTCAATACGTCGTATTCTCAAAAGAAGATACGGCATATCAGCGCATGAACTTCATAAGAAAACGCGTATTCTTACTTCCCAATACGGCGTATCCAAGTTCTTTCATACGCCGTATCTAGCTGGATAGACATTTAGAGATTTGGTGAATAAATATAATTTGGGAAGTTATATCTTATTTTTTTGAACATAAAAGTTATATCTTATTGATTATAAACTTAGTGCGCACTCCAAGGAAAACACCCATATACGCCGTATTGACCTCATTTAATACGACGTATCCAGTCTTTTTCAGACACTATAAATAGAAGACTTAAAAACGAGTTTTCAGTGTGCAAAATTGATTGCAGTATTTATACACAGTAAAATATATGATAATATTCCAAAAGAGCAATTAAGAACTTTCCTAAAGTCTCCCTTAAGAAAAGCTCACTCTAAAAGATATATAATATATAATACGTATATTTAACCGGGAAGAATGATCACCCGGGTCGTTTCCCCAACGACTTGTAAAATTGAAACCTTGCTTTAGCTTGGATTATGATTTGAATGAGTGAAAAGATATTTTTTGAGTATCTATAACTACTAAATAAAAGCAACAATTAAAATGAACAATTAAAAGCAATTAAACACTTGAACTAATTAACGAGAGCAAAGAAAACGCGACAAATAAGCAAGTACACTAAAATTAACTCCTAAAAATGCAAACTAAATTTCTAAACCTAAAATAGGACAAAATAAAATTTTAAGAAAAAGAAAAATAATTTTTTGATTATTTTTGAATTTATTATGATTTAAAAACTAGTTTAATCTAATTAAATCCTAAAAAATAGCAAGTTAAGTTCTAAAAAATTAGAAAAATGATTTTTAAACTTAGAAAAGTCTAAAATAACATAAAAACTCAGAAAACTATTTTTAACTATTTTTAAAATTAAAAATAAAAGCTCAAAAATGAAAATAAAAATCTAAAAGAGGTGAAAATGATTTTTCTTAATGAAAAACTAAAAGTAATTTTTATAAATCTAAAAACTATTTTTTTGTAATTTTCTGAATTTTTTTTTATATTTTTTATGATTTTTCGAAAATTTAAACTTTAGAAAAATGATTAAAAAATAAAATTCTAAATGGAAAAATGTGAAAAATTCAGGGAAAATCTAAAATGCAACAAGGAATCAAGGAAAAATAAGAATAACGAAAAAGCAACTCAAATAAGCCCGAGATTAGGCCAATTAAGCTACGGCTTATTAAACTAAAAGGAAAAGTAAAATGTGTTTAAATATTTAAAGAGATGGGACAATAATGAATTGTCCCACCTAGCACAATGGTAAACACGTTTGGTATGAGAGTGAGAGGTCCTGAGTTCGAAGCTGGCAACACCCCCCTTTTTGCTTTTTTTTTAATTTTTGAAAAACAAAAGCTCAAGCTTATAGATGACACTTTCTTAAGCTTTTTTAATGAAGGAGACCTAAGCTGAAACTCACAAATAAGCTCACAAAAAACTCTTAAAGCTGCTGTTACAGAATGTTCTCTTTTAAGGACTTAAAAACTCATTTTGACTAAAAAGCTTAGTCACACTTTAAAATAAGCTCAAATCTAAAAACTAAAGCTAATCCTATAAGCTTATGATATGAGGAAACTTATTCTAACAAGCTAGCTTAACTGGAAACTCTTAATGCCAATTGAATTTGAGGATTAAAACAGCTAACTCATGAACAAACTCAAAAAGCTTAAAATTAAGAAAAAACTTAAATGCTTATTAAGCCAAGTTATAAGCTGAGCTTTTGAGAACTAATTATCCTAACTATAAGCTATAAGTTCAAACAAGAAAATCAATTATTACAACTTAAAATTCTAAAATTAAGAAGCTAAATTCTATTCCTCCTATTTTTGATCTTATTTGGCTTTTAAATGACTTTTGAAAGCAAATGTACTAAAGAGAATAAGCTAGAAATGAGAAAATAAAACTTAACCTCTCTTAAGATATATCTAAACTAAAAGCTCACTTAACCTTAACCTTTAAATCCTACTTAAGATTGCTATCACTTGAATTAAAAACCACTGCAGGAGCAGACTGCAGTGGCGCCTAACTGGTGCAATTGGCAAATTGGCCAAAACACCAATGCAGGATTCCTAAAGGGAAGAAACTGCATTACACACTCTTATTAAGTGTGATT
>BQNB010012561.1:45918-74869 GCA_026074375.1 Tanacetum coccineum
GAGGTATTTAAAAAAACTTTAGTGGTTTAATTTTAATTTTAAATAAATTATATGGAGTTAAGTGTAAATTTATAAATTTACAAATTATATTATAACTTTAAAAAATAAACAAATAACCCCTTAAACTTTATACCGCTAGACTTTATATTTTAAAATACAACAAACGCAAATACTTCTTACTTCAAACAAAGATTTAACATTATTTAATCACATCTCAAATCTACCCCAAGACTTTTTAGTGAATTTTTCATTATCGGTATAAAATCATGTTGTACAACCGAATAGAAAAACGTCGAAGCACATAAATTATCGTATATAAAGAAAAAGAGTTTTCTAGCTATTCATTGATGGGTTTGAAAGAAATTACATTTTCTTTTCTTTTGGTTTAATACGTACTAAAATTATAACAATTGAATTTTTGAAAAAGTATTTATTTCATTGACATATTTTCTAAAGTGGAAGACAACGGTTCGAATATAACGAGGAGAAAATTAATCCCCTTGTGGCTTCGGAGGTTCACTTCAGCCGACTCCGGGCTACTTAAAAGGGTAGTTTCGCTAGGATTAGTTGGCTTACAATATCGAATCAAAAAACGGGTAAATCAAAAAAAATATATATTACTAATTATCTTACTACGTAATTTATAAAAAATTTAATAAATTTATTCTCTTCATATAATTTCTATAACACTCTATACATAACTTATAAAACAGAAAAAATAAAAATTATATATATATATTTTTTAAAAGCAATATGTTTAAACCCCGTGCATGCACGGGCATTAAAACTAGTAATTTTTAAGCATATTAACTCAAATTTGACTATTTCGTTTCATACTTTAGTGATTTAATTATATTTGTAATTTTAAGCAACGTGCTAATCTCATAAACTCCGAATAGATGTGGATGTTGAAATGTCAAAAAGGTAACCCGGATTTTATATGAGCTATTTCATCAAATTGGACATGATACCATCACATTACTTTTTCTTTAATTTATATCAAGGGTTTTTCTAACATATGCCCCAGGGGCACATGTTAAGGTGGGGACACAGGCTGTGTGTCACAGCCTGATTGGTCATTATCAGGCCCCACAAATAACTGCTGGCCAATCAGGCTGTGACACACAGCCTGATGTCCCCACCTTAATATGTGCCCCTGTGGCACATGTTAGAAAAACCCTTATATCAATTAAGATATTTAATGAAAGCGTAATATATATGTGTTCTTGTATAAACAGTACTCGCGCATGGCGGCCAAAATTCCTAGTGGCAAATAATTAACGATATGCGATATTGTGGTAAGTGTTTCGTTTAACGTTCATAATAGAACGTGAAAACATTAAAATGTAATTTTAAACAGTTGTAACATGTGATACTTTAACTTTAGCAAAAATTCTTAACATGTATTAAAAATTCTTAGCATGTATCAAACCTCATCATCCATTGACAAAAACTCTAAACACTAATATGCACTCACCTTGATCATTAAGAATTTTAGTACAAAAACTTGGACTCAACTCGAACATATCATGACAATCCACGATTGGAAAACATTATCGCAAGTGCAAGGGCACAATTAGCTAGCCTTATTTCCAAAACCACAAAATAACCCTTTGGCTTCACAACTGTGTCTTTTGAGTGAATGTATATGAGTTTTAACCTTCAAAAACAAGTTTGTTGCTTGTTTTCCCTTGACCAAACTCACAACAAAACCTCCTAATTCAATAATAAAAAGCATTCAATTTATCAATTCAGCTTTAATATACACATGAAAATGACACATCGTTTGCGGCTATAGCTAGAATATAAACAAGCTAAACATGGTTGAATAAGTTAAAAGCGAGTATAATAATTTTAGAAATAAAGAGCAGTTCCCCATAACCAAACTTATTTTGACTAAACCATCAGTCGAAACCCAACATTCGGATGTGATCAGAAAACCTCCACCTATCTGAAGACCAACACGAGGTCCTTGAACATTATGAACCAACTGTGGTAGCCACCTCATTGTTGTCGATCGGATCCTCCTGAAATACAATGCCAAATTTCAATAGCTCACAAATCCAGAAAAAAATACAAATAAACAAATTTAGAGGTAGAATATCGATCCTTTATCTAGACATGTACGGTTATATTTTATATATCGAATGAGTCATATTTTGCATAGCAACATAATCATATTTTGCTACAATGCACCGGTCATTTTTATGAAAATGATGCAATCATTTAAGACTTCAAAACCCGCACATAACATATGCATTAATTCCATTAGCTTGTTCTCATGCAAACCCATAGCATCGAAAATTTCGCAAACCTCATCATATGACGTAAAACGATCCTTTCCATCGAGTGAAAGCCTCTATATTTAGTAACATCTTATCGTTAACATGTGCAATATAAGAATTTTTGTGTTAAAAACGCATTCCAAACACCTAAAAGCAACCATCTAAAAGCGATGTCAATATTTACCTATTATTAAATGAAAATCAAATTGTGAAACAAACATACAACTTATGTATATTTTAATTAAATTGACCAACATGATACTAAGATCCTTGATGTATCGTCATAACTACAAAAAGAACAACAACAATTTTAACCAACAGAATAAGAAGACACAAGAATGAAGAATTAAATGTATAGTGATAGAAACCGATTCGAGATGGTTATTCTCCTTCTAACTAACTAATGACTAACCAAACAATATTAGACTTTACTGCAATTTTTCTCTTTTTTTCAATGAAAACGAAACAACACTTTAAATAGGAAAAAGATACATATGCATGTCCTAAACTTAAGGACGAAATAGGGACAGTGGCAGAAGAAGTCACAATAGTTGTGACCACTTTCTATCCATATACTATACTGCTATCTCGTGCATAGAAAATACCAAAACGTGCATGCTTAAGAAATGGTGATATTGAGGTATGTCTTCCACTCAAACTTGTTTCACATTAATTATTCAAACTTGCAACTGAATGGAGGTTCGGTTTAGTCATGTAGTACCCGTATCAATTCCCCTGTCTTTAAAAATGACCGTGTCCTCAAGGTGCCGCCATTGTGTATACTACTACATAATATCCCCTACGGGTCGGATTGTTATAGTTTAGTGCTCATGTTCGACTGAAAAAGGAGAAAGTTAGGCGGTTACATTGGTGAACCTGGGTGGTTAACTTTCAGGCGGTGGTAACACAAACCTTCCGCATGTCTTTTGCATATCAGTTGGCTTAAGCGTTGACCAGGAAGTGTTTCGGAAGAGGGGGATGTCCACTAACAAGGTTGAACTTTTGTTCGACACTATGTGAGCGCGAGTGTGTTGATTTGTCCTACAATCATTTAGCGAGGCCAATAGCTTGTGTAATGGTTTGGGGGGGGGGGGGCGGGGAGGAATGAAGTGTTCTTTGTTGGAGGTATCGTAGCGAGGAGCCCAGGAGAAAAGCAGATGTGAGCAATGGGCGGGCCGTCTGGTGGAAGGCCAACGAAGCGCCAACAACATAATTGCTTAAACGTTCAAACTCCGTTTGATACGCGGTAACTGTGGAGGTTTGTTTAAGCTTAAAAAGTGCGGCTTGGTGATTATCGTAGGAGGACGGGCCAAAACGGGTTTCAAGAGCTCATGTAAATGCCTCCCAAGTGGTGAGAAGGTTGTTGTTATAGAGGTATTTGTGCCAACTAAGGGCATCTCCGCTTAGGTAGAAGGCGACCATAACAAGGCATTGTGGTGGTGTAATGTTGTAAAAGGAAAAGTATTGGTCAGCTTGGAATAGCCAATCCAATGGGTTTGTTCCATCGAATGCAGGAAGGTTGAGTTTTGGTGGACGTATTTGAAGGTCACAGTTGGGTGGTGGGGCTGTAGGTGGTGGCGTTTGGTTATTTCGTTGCAGGGTTTGAGTGATGGTGGCAATAAGGTTGGTTGTTTGTTCATAGTAGGCAGATAACTGTTTTCCGATATTTTCGAGTTGTAAGGATGAAGCAGCTTGGTTGGCTAGGAGTTTTTCGCTATTTAGGTTGTTGGATGCAACGAGTTTGGAAATATTTGCAGACATGGCAGTGATGGATTCTTCAGTGGAGGGTGGATCGCGTTTCGGTGGCATGGTTCGAGTGAATAAAAGCACCAATTGATAGAAACCGATTCGAGATGGTTATTCTCCTTCTAACTAACTAATGACTAACTAAACAATATTAGACTTTACTGCAATTTTTCTCTTTTTTTCAATGAAAACGAAACAACACTTTAAATAGGAAAAAGATACATATATTAAACGAAACAACACTTTCACCATCTAGTCATTTATAAACACAATATCTAACATGGTATGGGTTTGATCCTCAAACCTAGGTGGCTAAGTTGAGCAACTTAGCCGCCTCTTTTATGCCACCCCGTCAAACCCTAGTCGCCATTTTTATCCTTTTTCATAAAAAAATTAAGTCTATGCTTTTATTTATTTTTTGTTATCTTTCTTTTTGATGTTGTTGCATGATGAAGATTAAACTCCGCTTGCTGTCGAATATCGTCATAAAAATTAATTATTTGTTTTACTGCTTTTGTTGCTATCGCTTTGTTTTGCTTTTGCCGTTGCAGATGAAGATTTGTCTCCACTTGCTTTCGAAGGTCTTCATCAACCAAATGTTTATTGCTTTAATGTTTATGTAATTTTCTCATCCAATTCGAGCTTTTGCGATTTCGCCACTCAGATTGCGGGGGAGTATTAGTGGATAGTTTATAAGGCCCGACCCGTTTGTGGGTTTGGGTCCATTAGGGTTTCTAGGTATGTTACTTTATAAATACCTATCAATAAACACAATACCTTATGGGGTTTTCAATTGTCTTATATGGTATCAGGCTAGAAAGATCCTTAAAACACCAAAAACCTTAACCTTCATCACAAAATAGTTGTCCTCCGGTCATCGGCAACTAGCCAATGATTCGGAGGGATCCCAAACGTACCTTTTTCCTATTATCTTATTAGCTGTAATACAAATAAATCAAGTAACTTGTATGCTTGGCCCCCTTGAAAATGTTGATATCTCCCCGGAACGGCACTAGTTGAAATCGCAAGTCATCAATCAACAAAATTTAATCTATTCTTTTTGGTTTTAAAATCGAGATCATTGTCATTTTTCAAAAAATAGTTGGTCTAAAATTTGCGCTCCTTACCTAAAGGCAATGCAATCACGCAAAGGAATGCCCGCAAAAGCACAAAACACTATGCTGGTGAATACAATTATTCTTCCGTCTCAACAAACAACAAAGAAGATGCTAAAAGAAGTAGTGCTTTTCAACTTATGTAGCGGAGATAATTTGTGGTTTTCGAAAATAGTTGGTTGATAAATTGTCGCTTCTACCTAAAGGCAAAGCAAGTCATGACGTAAAAATAAACGTCACACAAATGAGGAAGCCGCAAGCAATAAACCACTATGCCACTAAACACCAATTAATTTCCGCTCAAACGAAACACAAGAAGATGATAGAAGAAGAAGAAGAGGATTTCAACTTATGTCATTTGTCCTCGAGAAGCCCCAGTTCAAACGCCGTGGATGTTAGCAGACAAATTAAACACTATCAAATCAATAATTAGTTGTCTATTGATTAGTTAATCATTGTAAATCTTCTAGTTCATTGAATTTTGTCTTATCCATTAATCCATTATTAATGTCTACCATTTAATAACCTTGTACCCTATAAATTGTAATCTATGATTAATAGAATATGACACACAAAGTTTCATCTTCTTACAACATATGCATGTCCTAAACTTAAGGAAGGAAATAGGACTGGTAGAAGAAGTCACATACAGTATTTTGAACCACTTTCTATCCAGAGGAAACACAGCATCTTGATGAGAAATACCAAATCCGTGCATGCTAAGGAAATGAGATAATGGAGAAGTCTTCCTAAAGACTTGGTCTCTTTATTATTCAAACTTACAACTGAATGGAGAGTAAGCCGGTTCGGTTTAGTGCATGTAGTACCCGTATCATATAGGCACCTTAATAACTGAATGCTACGTAGATTAAGACCATCAAGGCTGGATTGCTCATCGTTTGACCATGCCAACGTGTCCCCTACATTTAGAATCATTTACAGAAACTAAAAACTAACAAGCCAAGCACAAAAATACGAAAGATCCAAAACGACGATGCTTAATGTTAATGGTCCATTAATGTATATATGGACTTGACTATAAATCGAAGCATAAGATACCTCTAGATATAACATTCATTTATTTTTCATTCAATATTTCATCAAACGCATAATAAGCATATATCATAGGCTTCTTCTCAACGTAGTTATGACGTTAACCCCATTCTGAAAATAAAATAGTCCAGGTTTCCCGTCATTCCTAAGATAGAATTAAATATTACATTCCGAAAATAAAATAGTCCAAGTTTCCTGTCATTCTTAATATAGAATTCAGATTTCACATTTTTAAACATTCAAAGATTTTTTTAAATAAAAACTGAAACGTTTATTTTTCACTTTTAAGATAGCTCCATTATAATGTAGTATAGATTAGACAAAACTTTTAGATTTTGCGTTTATAATATAACTTCTCTTTACGTGAGAGATTCATTTTCATGTGTCCTTTATAAACCATCATATTACTCTTTTTTAATTTATATAAATTAAGATATTTAATGAAAGCGTAATATAGATGTGTTTTTGCATAAATAATAATTATACAAAACTTTTAGATTTTGTGTTTATAGTATAACTTCTCTTTATGCAAGAGATTCATTTTCATGTGTCATTTATAAACCATCATCTAACTTCTTTGCTCCACCTTTTGTCACTACAACAAAAATGAGGTTTGGGGTCGAGAAAAAATTACACAGAGGGCCCACCATTTTCAACGAAATTGATAAAGTCAACAAAACAAGTTTGGGTCGACATTTGTCGACCCTAAATTTTATATATAACTTTATATATTATTTAATGTATTAAATGTATTTAAATTGTATATATAAATGTGAAACCAATTTATAAATAAATAAAACAATTTAGGGTCGAAATTTAGGGTCGACATGCTTTGTTATCGTGGTATTCTTCATGCAGGATATGATCTTCTTTTTATAGGAAAATACTCAAAACCATAGTCAATGGAATTATGAGAGATTAACGGCTCTATAATCTCTTCATAATAGTAGGGAACAGTGGTTACACAACCAATTAAACATGTTTATTAATGCAGTTATAACTGTCTCTTGAATATGTAAAAGCCGTTACAAGTTTACCATTTCAGTTCCATTTTTGTTATTCCTTATGTTCTACTGAACAATCAACTAACCCACTATAGAACATACAAGTTGAAGCGCTCTGAAGAGACATACGAAAGAGAATAATAATTTATGATGAGATCCTTCATCTTTCGTTGAACTCATCAGCTAATGAATATCCTTTAGTCCAGAGTATCATTCACTGAAGAGTGTTATCGCTGAAACTTCATCAGAAGCTGAACAATACTTAACCACTATCAAAGTTATGGTGTTCAGGGACATATAGGTGTACACTCCGTACCTCCAACCCCATTACCCAGTATGAACTAAACCCACAATTGAACTAAATTTACAACAATCCTCTCCAATTTAGTATAATTCAATTTGCATGAAAATTAAACATAAAACAAAACATGTCAAAACCAAAAAAATCTTAGGATTGAATCCATCTATAATTACACGTTCAAATATTCGAGAATCAGGGTGTTCTAAAAATTGAACCCTTCAACCCATTTGAATACCCGAAGATAAAATACACACAAGTTTTCAAACACTTAAACACTTTTGACACTATACACGCCATGTGTCCATATCCATTTCATAAATGTTGTAAGAAAAAAAGTCCAAATCTCCTTGAGGCGGTGAAACCTCAACATTCACATAGGTGGTTCATCTTTATTCATGCTCCTGCTAAGCACATGTTCAAAAGAATTTTAACCATTGGAAGTAAATATTTCATCCATCCTTTTCACCAAGTTCAATCACATCATGGGATGTAAATACATGTTCTTCCAGCCCCTGTACATTCAACTTTAACACATTGAACTCAGCTCCCAAGTTTCCTGAGAGGAAGCTTGGATGTCTAGTATCAATGACTAAGTTGGACTTTAAACACTCCCTTTATTAGCCAACATTATAACCAAAATCTTTAGATAATCCATTCGTAAACAAGTGATCAACTAGTTTTGTTGATAATTCACAAACTCCTATAAACACCACCTCATTTCATGATAACTTAACGAAATCAAGTTTTTTTGACACCTAAGGGGTCTAGACTTCCTATTGTACATCTGGCATAAGCCCTTTGCCAATGTAGTCTCACTATTCACAACGATAGAATTATGGTTATAGTTTTAGACCACAATGGAACTCAAGAAGCAAGTTTCTCAACCTTTTACTTAGGTAACTTAGCTGTTGCTAAAGCCACAAATCATCATAGTATTATGCTCATATTCAAGATTTGTAAATGAGAGATAACAATAATGATAAAGATTTATTATTTAAATACGTTTCAAAAATTTACCGGCTACGCGGTAAATCGTTTTATGTGACCGTAGAAGGTCAAAAAGTCAAAAGTCAAGTCAGAACCAAAAAGTCAAAAGGGTAAAATAGTAATTTAAAGTTCTAAAATTTGCGGGTTATGACACTTCTGAATTGCTTGCCAGTGCTAAGTATTAGGATTACTAGTATATCTACTCGGTTTATCAACAGCAAAAGCAATGTCAGGCCTTCTACAGGTCATGACATACATCAAGAAGCCAATCACCTTTGAATACTCAAGTTGAGATACAACCTGGTCATTATTGGGCATCAGCTTCTCACTTGAGTCCATAGGAGTACTCACTGGAGAAAAATCAAAGTAATAGATTTTCTTCAATACATTCTTAAAATAATGAGACCAAAAAATTTATATTTCATTACTTTTATGTTTAATCCTTATACCAATGATAACATCATCCTCCCCATGTCATTCATGGAGAGCCTTGATGACAAGAATTCCTTTGTCATGTCAACCTGAACTTGGTCAGTGCCAAAGATAAACATGTCATCAACATAGGCAAATGATGACTCCTTTACGAGATTCATCAAATTTCGTATATACAAATTTGTAAGCATGGTTAAGTAAATAACCATTATACAAAACCATTGTTACACCCATAAACACCCTCTCAAATAGGGGGGGACCTTAGATGTAATTGATCAGAAATTAATAGGTTTAACTTGGGTAAATGGTATAGTTGCAAACTGTAGAAATATGAACAAGTCTGTGATAGACTCCAATATTGCGTATTAGAGGATTGTATATGGCGTATTTAAAATGGGCTTGGATTTGGCAGACCTACACTAGAGTATATAGTGACTTTAGTGTATACGACGTATCTATTATAGTATATACGGCGTATAGGCAATACGCCGTATCCATAGAATGGATACGACCTATTGGCTTAAATAGAGCAGAAAAGACAAGAATGCCCTTTTGGATGAGTAATCACCCATCTTATATATATATATATATAATAATATTAATATTATATATTATAGGTTAGGGACTGTTCTTTTCAAAACCATTCATAGTGCGAGAACTGACGAACCAACCGATAAACCATACATGCACGTAACCTTTAAAATAAAAAAATACATGAAAATCATCAATAATCGTAAGAATCCACCTATGTTCTTCATATCATCATGAACTCTTCCTCTTCTTTCACAAAAACCTTTCAAACACGACCGCTATATTTGTTGCATACGCGCGGCCGACGGCGCGAGAGATAAAACATACATGCACACCTTCAACAGAAAAATTTAGTACATCTAATTTTTTAAGATCAAATCTTAGAACTATTATGTTTTTTTTTAAACATATAATGTTTTTTTATAGAACATATTCGCAAAAAATTACAATTATTGAATGCGTGCATTGCATGTTTTTGTGATGGGTTCTGTCAGTTTCTCCGCACTAAGAATGGTTCATAAAAAGAAAGTCTCACATATAGATGAGACTTTCTTTCAGAACCATTCTTAGTGCAGAACTGACAAACCACCAAAAACATGCATGCACGCCTTCAATAATTGTAGTTTTGCACATATGTCTATAAAACAACATACATTTTAAAAAACATAGTGTGTTTCTAAAGAATTTGATAAGAAATTGGAATACAAAATTTTTTCTTTGAAGTGCTGCATGTAATGTTTTTTGTAAGCCATGTAACTACCAATATTGCGGCCGTGCGTAAGTGAGATGTTTGGAAGAAGAGGAAGATTCATGATGATACTGAAAGAACATTGGTGGATTCTATACTACGAGCGATTAGCTGAGAGAGCGCGAGTGTATATAGAGAAATTTTAAACGTGCATATTTTTGTGGTTCTGCATTCTCGCCTAAGAATTGTTCTGAAAAGAAAGTCCCCCATAATATATAATAGATAAATTATATAATACATATGTATACAAAAATTATATATATATATATATATATATAATATATATATATAATTAATAATATATCATATATAATAATATATATATATATAAATTAATAAAATATATATATATTTATGTATAGCGTCTTTTACAATTGTTACTCATTAAATTGTCGATGAGTCACACCACGTTCTTAATATATATATATATATATATATATATATATATATAGGGATGAGATCATGAGAAAACCCAATTTCGGTGGAAAACCCAAAAAACCCAGAAAAACCAAACGAATGCCCTGAAAAAATCAAAAAAACCAAACAAATGCTTTGAATTTTTCAGGCTAAAAATTATTTTTTCAGGCAAATATGGCCTCAATTTACTCTTTATAAAAACCAAAAAAAACCAAACAGATGCCCTAAAAAACTAAACAGCTGCCCTAAAAAATCTTTTGTATAGCCTGAAAAAATTAGGGCATCTGTTTGGTTTTTGAGTTTTTTACAGACAGTAAATCGAGGCCATATTTGCCTGAAAAAACAATTTTTAGCCTGAAAAAATTAGGGCATCTGTTTGGTTTTTTTAGGGCCTTTGTTTGGTTTTTCTAGGTTTTCTGGGTTTTCCACCGAAATTAGGTTTTCTCATGATCCCATCCCTATATATATATATTAATATATATATACATTGTATGTATATATATATTTATATATATAATATAAATTATTATATATAGAATTAAATATATTATATGATAAATATTATATAGATTAGTAATATAAATTTTCTATATTAATATATATAATCGTCGTTCTAGACATTTTTTTGAGGACTAAAGAAGGTGCAATAAAACGATTTAGAGATAGAACGAGAAAGAGAAGAGAATGATAGAATTAGATTCAATAAGTTTAAATCTTAGATTAATCTTTACCATTAGATTAAACCCAAATGGATGGTGAAGATTTGTCCATTGGTATGTGAGGAGAAACTTATATGCAAATGAACTTTTCTCTAGGGTTTATATACCCAAATTGAAGGTTTTGGGTAATTAGTATTCTAAAGCAATTATTGGAGTGTTTATGATAATGAGTTAAGTTTAATTAAATGAATTAAGATGAATTGATGATTTTGGGATATGATCAAGGTATGATCATATAATTAATAGGGTTTGATTATAATTAAAGATAATTAAAGGGTTTAGGGATTATGTTCCTAAATTCGTTTATGCTTAAATTAGGTAATTGGGGATTTTCATCATATGATTAAAATATGATCATATGATGGTTAATGGTGATGAAAGGTTTGCTAATGGGTGGAATAAACTCATGTCATAGTGTTCTAATTATGTGATAATTGTTATTTATGAAAATAGGTATTTATGTGGCTTTATATAAACCAAGTGGTGATGATGATGATGAGGAGGATATCCCTTATGTTTAGCTTGGATATAAGGTAAGTAAAATGACATTAACATGCATTATATTGATTCTACATGAATGCATTATGTGCTTATTTGTGTACTAGTAGAAGAAAGGCTTAAGGTGGAATTATGAATAGAATCGTTATTGAATGCTATGTGCTTAATTAATGTTGCGGATAAGGTGATGTGTACTGTTATAGAGATGATAGAGGTCTATGGGTAAATTGAAAGGTTAATGGTTATGATGATGCTTACATGTGGTAGGTCGTATAATTACATGTTATGTTCGATTTAGCTACTAAGTGTTATCGCTTACATGTTATAGATGTCTATGTTTTGTAGGTTCCCATAGCGAAGGTAATGCTTGAAGTAAGCTAGTTTGGAAGTGGGCGTTAGAAGGCCATATAGGTATTAGAGCTTAGTATAGATTGCCGAGCTCGATAACGTTGTACACCCATGTGTCTTGTATTGGTCAAATGGTATTGTTGGTTTATGTATTTATGTGTGATGACGTCAAATATTTGCATGTTTTTAGTGCCAATATCCCTTCAATTATGCTCGTTTATGTTACTAATATGTACAAAAAGCACAAGCAGCTGGTTATTTTGTGTTTTACAGGTAAAAGCGAGCATTTAACGGAAAACGAAGGAAAATGGTGAAGTATGGAGAAATGACGCCAAAAGAGATGTTTAAAGAAGGTTATGTCGTAAGAAGTTTGAGGCCTTACGCTGTAACCACCCTTATTGAAGGAAGCTGTAAAACCTAAGCTTACGACGTAACGCCTGCTATCGGTTACACCGTAACAAGTAAATATTCTTCGAAAATAGAAGCCAACGTGTTTTGAAGAAATATGTAAATAAGAGGGTTACTGCGTAACACTTTGTGTTGCTTATGCCGTAAAACCCATTGGCGCGTTTTGGAAAGTCTATATTTGAAGGCTTACGGCGTAACGCTTTGTCCCTTTTACGCCGTAAGTAGTGTTATTTAAAGAAGGAAACCGTGTAATAGGGCATTATGGCGTAGCCCTCTAGATGGTTACGCCGTAACAGGTTCGAATAGTATAAATAGAAGGCTCAACCTCAAATCTGACACACCTCTTCATACCACAATCTACTATAGTTCTTAGGTCGGCTTTGGGAGGTTCAAGGGGCCAGCATTCGGCCTGTACTTCACCCTAATGGGAGAATTTGTATTTTTACTCTAATTTGTATTAATCATTCATATCTTCCAGCACTGTAAGAATTCCATGATGAGTTTGATCATTACCTTTATGTTATTCTCATGGTCATTGCTATGAGCGGCTAAGTATTTTAGTGCTAGCCTAGTTATGTAGTTATTAACATTGTTATGCTTGTTTCCTGTCTTTGTTAAACTGTTTAGGATATCCTTATACCTGTTATACGATCCTTGTAGTTTTGTAGTGTTGATCTTATTAGGGATTCCCCTGGCCTATTCGAGGGAGGATAGGAACTGACCATGGGTACCTTTGGTAACTTTGGGTAGGGGTTTACGAGGGATAGGTTGGAAATTGTCCTGAGTTTATGGGGGCACACCACTCACCGCCTCTAATAAGCTAGATACTTATAAAAGATGAGAAACCTAGTGGGAGGGTTTGAATAATCGGGTCATAAGAGGTAGTTGTGGTTCACTCATTGTTGACTAAATTCTCCTGGATAGATACGACCGCGGTAGTTGTGATTTAGAAGGCATAGGGTAAGGGACGGGGTAATTAATGACCTTATCAACTATATGACCACTAAACAGTTAGTAATTAGACATTGCACCAAAACATTGGCATAACTAGATAATAATGAAATAGCTAGGCTAGTACATCTTCTCCTATCGATCTTTATATGTCTTTAATTGCTTTTATTTACTTCCTTTCTTTAGTTTTATTAAATCTTAAAATCAAAATAATTATTTTTATAATTGGGACACTTTTCAAATTAAACTCAAATACACTAGCTCTTAGGACGACCCTGGATTTACTGACTATACGGTTCTCTGCCCGTTAGTGCGTGATAGGTAGATCGGGTTTTATAAATTTAACATGTTTTTATTTAAAAAGAAAATACGCATCAAGTTTTTGGCACCGTTGCCGGGGAGCTATTTTTGTTTTTAGTTTGAAATTCTTTTACTAACTTGTTTTCTTTTCAAGAAACAAAATGTCAGACGTTGATATCAACACGCTCGCTATGGAGCAATATTTGGTCACTGTTCATGAAGATCATGCACCGGGTGTGGTTAGGCCCGACATCCTACAAGATGTCAATTTTGAGATTAGAAGGCAGTTCATGAGAGAGTTAAGGGAGGATACGTTCTCTGGGAACAAGAATGATGATGCTTATAAACACATGGATAAAGTACTTTACACTGCACGCTTATTCCACATGATGCAGTAATGTTGAGGGTATTTCCGATGACACTTACTGGGTCTGCTAAGAAATGGTTGGATCGTCTACCATCTAGATCTATCAAGATGTGGGATCTTTTAAAAAAGGCTTTCATTCAAATATACTGCCCACCATTAAAGACGAAGAAGCAACTTGAAGAAATCCATAACTTCAAGCAGGAAGAAGATGAGACTTTGTACCAAGCATGGCAAAGGTATAATGATTTACTTTACAAATGTCCTACTCATGATTTAAATGTTCATCAAAAGGTACACTTGTTCTACAAAGGTCTAAACAGCTTCACTAGACAAACTCTTGATTCACAAGGCCCAATACCAAGCATGAAACCTAATGATGCCTTAGACGCAATTTAGAGGATAGCTGACCATTCACAGAAATGGCATGATGGGTCTATAAGGATGGATATTGGTAGTAGTTCGGATGGTATAGCAACTATTACTAATAGGTTGGACAATTTGAGGCGTGATATGAAGTAATTAAGGTAAAATGTGCATGCCATACATGTAGGTTGTGATATTTGTAGAGGAACTCATATGGAGAAAGATTGTCCAAGACAGGATACTGTCAAGATCTTGGAAGAAGTAAAATATGGAAAGTTGGGACGACCTTTTAATGGTGGAGGTAATAGGCATCGTGTTGGACCACCTGGTTATTGAGCATGCACATCAAAGAATCTACAATAAGGAATGCCAGAATGGAAGAGATGATGAAAAATTTGCAAGAAAATTCAGATACAAATTTGAGAAATCAGACAACATCCATAAAAAGCCTCGATACTCAATTTAATCAGCTTGAGAAGGTATTTGAAGCACAAGAACGTAGGGAAGCTCAAAAGTCTCAGGTTATGGCAATGAATACGGATAAGAAAAAACATCAGGAGAAGAAGGAAGAGCTGTCTAGCGACTTACATTGCCAGATACCACCTACAGAATCCGATACAAGAAAGTTCACTATTCCTTACTCTATAGGTGATTTTACTACTACTGCCTTAGCCGATTTAGGAGCTAATATTAATGTTATGCCTAAGAATATGTTTGATAATTTAAATTTGGGCAGTCTTAAGAAAACTTGCATAGTTGTGGAAATGGCGGACATGTCTAAAAAGGTTCCCTTAGGAATGGATGAGAATTTTTGATTAGAATTGATAAATTTTTGTTTTTAGCCGATTTCGTAGTTATGGAGATGTTTGGGAAACCTAACGAAACTATGATCTTAGGGAGGTCTTTTCTAGCTACTGTCCACACTAGAGTTAAGGTATATCAAGGAGAGTTATCGTTGGGTACCGAGGATGATAGGGTAGTATTTGATATATGCGGTAATGTAAAACACCGAACTAACCCTTCTGAGGAAGTTTTTATGGTTAATGGTGCCCAGGTTGAAAAATATGATATATTTAAGATTGAGGATGATATATTTACATATGAGGCCCCTAAATCTGATAAAGAGTTAACATAGGCCGATGTCCTCGATTGTATTGAAAGATTGCAAGCACCTAAGGTAGATCATAAACGTAAAGGTGAAGCCCTTAGTCCCGAGTCTGCTAAAATCAGGAAACACATTTGTAAACCTGTTTGGGATTATGGGAATAAAGATATTAAAGTTTGGCCTACATGTGATCCTAATTTAAGGAAATGTAATGGAGGGGATACGATTTATGGAATTGGTAAGGATGGTACGTTAATGGAATGGGAATGTTTCGTGGATGACAAAAGAGGTAGTATAGAAGGGTATGACATGTTGTTTGAAAGATTTCTAAGAGTTAGATATGGAACTAGTCGTATTGATGAAAAAACTCGAAAGAAATTGTTCAAGAAATAGCTAGATCATAAAAGTAGTATGTCTTCCGCAACTGTTGATTCTATGAATAGTCTGGTGAAAGGGGAACTTTTCAAGGAGGACAAGCAGAAAAGTAGTGATTCCAATGAGAGGTTAAGAAATAGCCCTGCTCATTATGAGAGGTTTAATGGCAAATTTGAAAATGATGTTAAAGTCATAGCCGATGAGTATGCTCTTAAAATGGGAAAAAAGGAGCAACTTCTTGACGCAATTTGGGATAGCTACGAGAGGGTTTATAGTAAACCCGATAAACCATGGTTAGAATTTACCTTAACAAAATTGGAAGTCGGATATCAACCTAAGTTAAAGGTTGAAACTTATGAGGTTAAGAGGTATTGGTTGGACACATGAAGGAATTTTATTTGTGTGACATAAAGTGATGATAAGAATATTCCCGTGGGAAAATAACATAAATATTGTTACCAAAAGTGAAGAAAAAGAAATATTCCCGAGGGAAATGATACTTTAGCCAGAATCCAGCAAAATGCATACAGGGGAGAAATAGTACAACAAGTGATGTAACGTGTCACATGTACACAAAAAACCATGCAGCGTATAAACTTAAAACACAATACATAAACCAACGATCGATTTCAGTAGATAACCCCACCGTTTTACAATTCATAGAAAGAATTATAATAGTATTTTTGTTGGGTTATTTATGTTAAACTATCACCTCTGAAATGCAGGTAAATTAAAAACAATACTCCATGAACTGTCATTCAACTACAATTAAGCCAAAAACGGACACAACAAACTTTTGTGCATGTTTGTCCCATAAGTCTTAAGCCCACCCATATTATACGCTGTCCTGACGTGCATAAGATTTTAAAAAAAATCGGAAACTAAATTTATGTATACGCGTAACCCCTAACATGGTTATGCCCTTAACCCATTTCAGCAAAAATAGAAATTAAAAGTTTTGATTTTCTCAAAAACCTTGTAATAGTTTTAAATGAACTTTGTGGGTGTGTTTCCGGTAAGCCCTCACGAGACAAAACTCGTCCACTTCAGGACACTAAGTGGTTTAAAGGCTTGTTGCATATGCTAAATGCAACCGTGATTCCTACGAAAGTGAGTTAGGTATTGTTTTTGTATGTTTTTGTGTTTTTATTTGTACAGGTTATACACTTTGGAGTGAAAGTCTATTCAAGGGAAGAGGTTGCTTCGAAATTTTAAGAAGGTAGTCTACTGTGGTGATCGACATTCCTATGTATCATAAGCAATGCTCAGGGAAGTTTTTCGTGTTAATTCTACTCATTTCGATTTTATTTAAATGCTTACTGTACAATAGGGACATTGTACAAAACAAGTGGGGGGATGGGAGTAGAATTACCACTTGAGTAATATTTGCCTTTGCTTTTCTAATTTCTTTTGAAAAATTATGCCAATTTTAAAATTTTTGACATGTTTTTCACACTATAATTAGAACAGAGCTATGCCGTGCATAAATTAACCCTTATATTTTGGTGGGGTTTACCATTCCATTTTCTCATATTACAAAAATCCACCAAAGCATGTGTGTGCCGGTAGTATTGTAGACGTTAAAACTTGGCAAGTATCATCATTTCGAGACCGAACTGGGTGATAGGGATGGCGACCCCTTAGGACTTAAACCAAATAGCCTACTTATGTTACTATGTGTGTTTAAGGACTTGTTACACTAACATGTCGACCTCCTGTGTTAAACCCTTTCGAATTCATTATAAGTGTTTGCCCCTAGTTTTACCTGTAGAACCCAATATTTAGGAAAACACAAAATTATTTGTTACAACTTTACACCCAGCCTTCCTTGTAGTCTAATCCAATTATGAAGATGTTAGTGGCTGCTTAAATGTCACAATTTTGGTTATGGTCCAAGAATTAAGCTTTCGTGGAATACATATCAGTTTGATTTTGAAGACCCCCACATATTACCACTTTCGATATAGTTCATCTCAGGTGGGGGATGTATTTAATTACCTTTAAAAAAGAGAAAAAAATATATGTGTTATTTATGTTTCAAATAAAAGTTGGTATGTTATAAACCAACTAAGGGCAAATTGTATACTTAGCTCATTTTGTTGAAGATCAGATTCTCGTTCTAAGACACAGGGATTTATGAAGACAAAAGGTTTGGATTTAGACTACATGTTTTGTGTTTTATATTAACACCAATTAAATGTGTTCCCCAAGTCTATCCATACTTTATTAACCCAAGTAGTTCTATCCAATCATGTGTGTCTCCTTCATGGATTTGTCTGAGCATGTGTGATTTTGGCTCCTTTTCTGGAACATTGGTGTCGGTTAGAATTACTAAGCTTGTGTATGTAAACCCGTTGCCAGAACTGGCCCCTAAGTGCGCGTAGACTTATGTGCTTGCCAAGCCTATGACCGATACCTTGCTATAACTGTGAAATTGAGCGATCACCCAAAATAAAAACACTTAGATTAAGGAGAGTGATGAGGTGTCATTTTATACGTATTTCCGAGGTCATTTTACCCCCATATAAACCCAAATGTGACTTAAAAATGCCCTAAATCCTTTCTTTTTTGTGTTTTTAGCAATTTGGAAGCACTTGAAGCAAATGGAAATGTTTTGTAAGCTTTTCAAGGCATTTCAAGACAATAGGATGCAGTTCAGAAGGAGCCGGGACATAAAGACACGGATTTCCTGGAGACAACCAAGACCAGCTAAACAGTAGCCATAGACGCCATCTAAAAAAGCTTAGACGCCGTCTCGATTCTGAAGAAGAAGTCGTCCAAGACCCTACTGACGCCTTCTTGATTCTGTCAGCCAAGAAACCCTAAGAAGATTCGACGGCCAGACGCCGTCTGGAACTTCCCAGATGCCGTCTGGGGCCCGATGCCTATATATACACATTGTACTTTACCCTAAAAGGGGAGACGAAAATTACATACAAAGTTATGGTTTTTAGAGTGACAAATTGTGCAGCCATTAAGTTTGTTTTTAGGGTTCTTACAACCCTAATAAATCCTTTGTAATCATCTACATCTATTGAAGACCAAGGTTTATTCAATCTATCTTTCATTATGTCTATGTTTTGTTTGATTGATTGTTCTTGTACTTCTCTTACTATGTCTGGCTAATTTAGTCAGTGTTTATCTATGATTACATAAAACTTATGATGTGATTCTTGTTTGATTGTTGCTTCTTGATTGGTTGTGTGCACTTTACGCTCTTGAAAACCAGATTAGATATTCATGTCTTAACTGTTGATATGTTTAGGGAAACGTGAGTGATAGATGATACCTTGCCCATGATTCTATGTTAGCTGGTCGTATTTGGGCTCAGCCTCGACCGTAGTGTAGCTCTCTTGTTCGATTAGGCGGATACATTTAAGTGTTTGTTAATGCACATGTGTAGGAGTCTATCTAGTAAATGTCATCATACGACTATGCTAGGTTTATGAATCACATGTAGACGGCTATAGGTGTGTATGTTCTCGGTTAGGTCTAGTATATGTCTCCATACCACTATGCTAGATTTGATTGTTTGCATATGACGTATAGTTAATACAAACGGAAACACTTACATATTTAATCAACAAGGTGTGACGGGCAACATGAAAGCAAGATGATCATTGTAGGGAGTAGTGCATGATTAGGTAGACACACTTCACTCATCATACGCGTCTCCAAGTAGTTTAATTATTAGTTTTATTTAGTTTAAATTAGTTTTAGTTAATCAAACCACCTCGTATCCATTTAATCTTATTGCTTTCATAAAAATATAAATATACAAAAAGACTCTTCCTTCCCACCTCTAGACTTTTGTACGTGCGACACGGACCTCCTACATTATTCCCCTAGAGAAGGATAACAACCCCGAGTCCTTTCCTATACTACACTGCAACGATCAGGTACACTGCCTGGGGTTGTAAAACTTCGGTGTTGTAACCCCGCACATCAAGTTTTTGGCGCCGCTACCGAGGAATAGTTAGGTTTTGTGACCCACTTGCTTAGGTCTACTCACAAGATTCCTATTAAGTGAGACCACTCTATCCGTAGTTTAGTAAAGTAGCTTTCTAGTAGTCTATCCCCTTTCTTTGTGTCTTTGTTTTGTAATGCCGAATGACTATTCCATTCTTCACTAGGGAGGATGTGAATCCGTATCATCAAACACCCTTTCGAACCTCTCCACAAAATACACCCTTCCCATTCCAAATTGATATCTTAATGTTCCAACAACATCATGATGAATCTTTCTACCAAGCGTGGTCTCGTTTCAAGGATTTAATCCAAAAGGACCCTCATTTTAGCCTTGATTTATGGTCTAAAATTCAAATATTCTACAATCATGTTGACCACGTCACCCAAATGGCCCTTGATGTTGCAGCCCGTAAAAGACTTAGGTACTTAAGTGATGGAGAAGCATGGGGAACCATTGAGAACTTAGCCTAGTACAAACATAAGGTGCGGGAAAACCTAACCACCCTTGAACGTGGAAGTCTAAGGTACACAACTCCTATTTTGGAAAATTCGTTTGGGAGTGAGATGGTTAGAGTGAAGGTACCTAGGTGCATGGCATGGCTAGACTCTGGTAAACCAATAGATAGCCTAGATACGACAGATAATGAGGGGGATAATCTAGGCCCACAAAACACCCCACAAACCCCACCATCATTTGAGGAATATACACCGCCCGTGACTTATCCGGATGAAGTAGGTGAAACTTTAGGAACCCCATTAGAGGATGAACCCTTGGATGAAACGAAACTAGAGGATGTAGGCTTAACTTGTGATCATGACATACCTCTTAGTTCTAGAGAAGTTCCTAGTTTTTATGAGCCGGAGCCCCAACCCTTACCCACTTGTCCATCCTTAGATATAAGTCTAGGAGACAAAATAAGCCCTGAACCACCCATCAAACCACATAGTCTGGATATTTTTAAGATGAAGGCAATAGATCATTTGACCATTCATACATCGCCTTCACCTCACGTAGCATATTCCCTCCCTATGGGTATGTATTGCAATTATCACCCATGCATAGAAGACCCTAGGATACAGTATGGATTTAAACTAGGTTTACTAGGAATAGGTAGATCCCTATGTGTCGATGTTTTAAATTAGGATATGATAGATGATGATTAGGAGATAGAATATAAAGAAGTTTCCTTTCTAGGAGAAGGACTTAGCTTACCCATTTGGCCAAAGGAAGTTGAGAAGTTTAGGACTAAAGATACACACTATTTGGAGCATATAATTCAGCAACAAATTTTTAAACATATGGCTCTTTCTCACCATAATGGGATGTATCGCTACTATCACCCGCACTTAACCTTAAGTGTAGGGAGGACCCACCCTTTACACGTTAAATAAGCATAGAGTCAGGCTCGTGACTTAAACAAAAACAAGCGCTTATTGGGAGGCAACCCAACTTTATCTTAATTTTTCTCATCTTAGGATTGAGTCTTTTGTGTTTGTTTAATTTTTACTTATTTGTTGTTATGCTTTTAAATTTGATATTGTGATCATGCTTTATTTTGTTATAAAGGGCATCACTAAGAAAATAAGTGTAGAGAAACTTGTAATTTCATGTCAACACATGTTAATTGTTTCTGTTATCGAGTCATATGTATGGTTAGATGTTTTTCTTGGCTTTTGCAGTAAAATCTCTCCAAAGGAAATACTCATAAGAAACACGTAGGAAATTTCTTTCAAAAAATGAAATCACAAAATCTTCCAGTAGCTATAGACGCCGTCTGGGGTTTTTTGGATGCTGTCTGTAGTAGTAGCTGAAATCACCCGAGTTCCAGAAGCCATAGACGCCGTATGGGTTTTTGCCCGACGCACTCTTTGGCCAGCTACATGAAATTTTAATTTTTCAAATATTTGATCAAACATTTTTTGCATAACTTTCTAAAACTTGTAAATTTTCTAGGATTTGAAGGCCAAGACTAACGGATTAACCATACATCTATCATTTACTTTCTTGCTAATAAAGTTGAATAAACCGTCAAATGGTATTATAAAGGTTGCATCACAGTTTATACTGTAGATTTTACACGGGGTTTTATCTTTTATCTTTGATTTTCAGGTTATATTAGAGAAGATTCTTTATAATGAAAATCATCCCAAACGATGGACGACTAGTTGAGGACTTTTGGATGAAGATTTAACCCGATTATCTAGCTTATATCCGAGTTCGCTTAATCCAAGAGAGTATTAGTTTCTCTCGACTCTTTAATTTCCTTTCCGCATTCCACTTTTTAGAACGTTGATGGCAATATTCACCTTAAGTTAGAGGGATGGGGATAAAAAGAGCCTTTGATTCTACTCTTCCATTTGGATTTGATTATTCCTTGAAATGATGAGTAATAATATCGGCACATAGTTAAAAAAGACTGATTTAACCTAAATTTAAAAATATTTTTATGCCATAAAGAGGAGAAAACCTGGTCCGTATCGCGTCCCATTAGATACGAATTGCATTGATAGCACTACCCTATCACTCCACCCCAAAAAATGTGAGGTTCACCTTTAGACCTTAGGATTCGAGCACCCATCATTGGTGTTCTAGATTGTAACATCCGAGAATTTTCGAAAATTTTGACTGACGATTTTACCCTTTGACTTTTAGGGTCTGGCTTGACTTATAAGAACGACCATCTAAATCACGTTTTCACGACTCGGACTCTAAAGCAATTTGATGTGGAATGACATTCCTGACAACTTTTTAGTTTTGACCGAGACCTGAAAACAGTCAGAAGGTGACCGAAATGCCCTCGCAAGATTTTAGAATCAAGAACGAGTACCGGCACAAAAATAATTAAATTACATTTAATTATCACGTTTTATTAAATGAGAATATTTAATAAATTATTTAGCATTTTATTCAGTGACGATTATTGAAGACGCGAATATTCGAGTTAAAATCCATTTTTACTTCAGACAATGCGTAACCGGTTCACAAAATAAATAACAATTAATTTATTAGAATATTATAATAAATTTATGAAATATATATCAAGTGAATACTATTTTTATCAGAAAAATGATTCGAAAAACAATGGCGCAAGTTTCGTGCGTTGAATCATCCGTTAAGTCGCTCAAATGAGTCCCGAGCCGCTTCTATAAAAACTATATTAAAAATGTTACAAAATGAACCCTAAACTATTATTAAATTTCTATTTCATTATTAAACTTTTATATATATATAAAAGTTTTATACATCTTTTTCATTCATAACAAATAAACATATACACACACCTTCATCACTCTCTCTCTCTCCCCCAATGTTTCCGGCAGCCACCTGCCGCCGCCGGCCACCTTTTCCGGCCAACCGCCGCCGGAAACGTTTTCCGGCGAGTATTCCGGCGAAGACCAAAAATACTCCTAACCTTCCGATCTATCCGATCCCCTAACCTACTCGCTACCACACGCCATCACCACCCTCACCTCCACCACCACAGCCGTGGGGGCGTTGGGTTCGATTGAAACGAGAGGGTGCGGTTGGTTTTACTAACCACCAGTCAAGGTGCGTTCGGTTTTATAAGCAACCCGAAAAGGGTGTTGTTTCGGTGGTGAACCACCACAGGTAGGGTGCGTCTGTTTTCTGTTATAAAAACCACACCGGGGTCCGTTTGGTTTTTCTGTCACCGAAAAGGGGGCGGTCGGGTTCGGGCCAACCACCGATTTTGGTGCGTGTGGTTTATTTAAACAAGCCAAGGGTGCGTGGGTTTTGTCCATGGCACCATAACTGGTGCGTTCGGGTTGGGTTAGACACCAAAAGGTGTGTTTGTTTTGGCTGTTTCGGGACAGCCGCACCACTCGGGTGCGTGTGGTTTGTATTTCCATCATCAAGGGTGCGGTTGGTTGTTTATTTTAACACCTCAAAGGGTGCGTCGGGTTGTGGGTTGACAGCCGGGGGGAGGGGGGTGTGTGTGTCGGGTTTGGTTTGCATTTGGTTGAAATAAAAACACCAAGGGGTGTGCTCGGTTGACTGCCACCACCACGGGGGTGCGTTGGCAGTCACCACCACCACGTAGGGTGCGTTTTGGCTGCGGGACAGCCGAGGGTTATCGGGTTTTGGCAGCGAATGTAACAGCCCAGCAAGGGCGTGTTTGGTTGTATAGAAACACAAAAAGGGGCGTTTGGTTTGGATTATAACAGCAGTGGGTGCGTTTGGATGGCTGTCTAACAGCCATGAGGAGCGTTTGGTTGGCTGAAATAATAGATTAGGGTGTATTTGGTGCGTTTAGTTTAGTAGAAAACATGTGGGGTGCGTTTGGGTTAACATAAAGCAACATAGGGGTGCGTTTGGTTTGGACAGAAATGCTATAGGGGTGCGTTTGGCTTAACAGCCACCACCAAGGGGTGTGTTTGGGATAGCAGGGGTGTTTGGTTCGCGGGTCAGAACCACAACGGGTGTGTTTGGGTGAGTTTAGTTTTGCACCACAAAAATATATTAATTGTTTCATATATTAAAAAAATATAAGGGTGCGTTTGGCTGTGTAAATCAGCCAAAGGGTGCGTTTGGAATCGGGTCAGCAGCAAGGGGCTGCGTTTGGTTTGTGTTTTCACCAAATAGGGTGCGTTGGGTTGTTAGCTTAAGACAATTAGGTGCGTTTGTTATTAACGGATCAGGGTGGGTTTGGCTGTCAAACAGCCGGGACAACCGGGGGTTTGTTTGGTTTGATAATCAGACACAAAAGGGTGCGTTTTGTTTTGCACCATAAATATATTAATTGTTTCATTTATTATCAATTTAATGTATATGTGATGAAATCTGTTTAAACTTGCGACGTCTAAGTAAAATGTGATATTAATATTTAAAACGGGATTGATAATAATGTATAAGCGATACTAGATATAGTTTAGACGAGTTTTGAACTAAAAACGGACTTTGGCGCGTTTTGTAACGGATAATTGTGAGCAGAAAACGAAACATGAGATTCGGGATTCAAGACTTTTAAAAGTCAGACTTTGGTTTACAAAATATAACAAATTATATTTTGACGGACGTTTTGATATAAAGCGGGACTTTTAACTCCCAATAACGAAGAAACTGGAGTGAAATCGGAATATACACTTTAGTAGAAAATTGTGTTATTTTTAATATATATTAAATCTGACAGGTTTATTAATTAAAGGATTTGAGCACTTTCGAGTCCGTTTCAGCCTTCCGGCGAAACACGAAAGTTGTTCGTAATGACATTTTACTTTGCCGCGAGGATTGTCAGTTTTAAAATTAAGACATAGCGGGTCAAAACTAAAGGTCGGTTGATCTATTATTTCAATTAATTATATTTAAGACCACTGTTCGGTTCTAAAAACGGAAGGTCTAAAAATAGTAACTTTCGGTAAATATTCGACATAAGCTATGATTGGACGGAAAATAGTATATATTCATATAATATACTAAGGGTTAAGGTTTAAAGACGCGCAAGTGGATTTCTCATCACATGTATAGTATGTATACATATTAAAATATGTATGATTTCGTCGTTACGATGTACGCATCGTTGATCGTATTTAATACGTGTATTATAATAGAGCGACATAATTATAGGTCGTGGCCGAGATCGTTGCAGATTCGGTTGTGATTTATTTGGATTATTTGATCGTGGTCTTTGATCAAGGTGAGTTCATAGCCCCATGTTTTACAATTATTGATTTACAAGTTTTGGGGTGAGAAACATGTTTTGTTTTACAAATTGGACGCAAGTGTACATTTTATCATGATTACGTTTTTGGTGACATAAAATGTGTCATGCATTCTTTATAAATCTTTGGGACAAGATTGGTATTTTTGGTGACATAAAATGTGTCATGCATTCTTTATAAATCTTTGGGATAAGATTGGTATTTTTGGTGACATAAAATGTGTCATGCATTCTTTATAAATCTTTGGGATAAGATTGGTACTTTTGGTGACATAAAATGTGTCATGCATTCTTTATAAATCTTTGGGATAAGATTGGTACTTTTGGTGACATAAAATGTGTCGTGCATTCTTTATAAATCTTTGGGATTTTTACATGGTACTGTGATGATACAGTGGATTACATTCATATTTAAACTAATCTATGAACTCACCAACTTTAATGTTGACACTTTTAAGCATGTTTTTCTCAGGTGAATTAGATGCTTGGATTATTTGATGTGCATTGGAGTCTTTACATTTAAGTTTTTCATGGTGATGCAATTATGGGACAACTATTATTTTGATTTCAGAAAATCAACGAGATTGTTTTACAAACGACACTTTTAGAGGTCGTTCTCTTGTATCTAGCGCTGTGTATTATGAAGTAGCACCCCATGTGGTATTCCGCTGCGTTGTATGATTTTTGGGGGTGTTACATAGATAATCTTTAATATTTTGCTCTCTCGAGTTAAGGACCGTGCAATCATGTGTGTCTCTTTCATCGTTATGACTGTAGCATGTGTGGTTTTGACACCTTTCTGGAGTTTGGTATCGATTAAGATTATGTGAGTGTACCGGTAGCATTATAGCTTCAAGAACTTGGCATTGTAAAACATCCCGAGACCGCAAGTGAGATTACATTCGTGTAAATTAGTATTTTACTAAGTGATAAGAGGCACTAGGATAACCCTGTAGGTAAGCATGTAGATATTTATGTGTAATTATGTTAATCACATCGATCACATAATTCTCCCCACACCCCGTACTTGCACACATCCATAATGCAAGCCACCCCTAGTACAACCCTCTAAGCCTGTCTTTTCGCAGTTCTCATAATTTTCCGATAAATTCCGGACTACTAATGAAGAACATTGTTTACACCCCACTAAATGTTACAACCAAATCGCCATAGAACTCCGTTTATGCACTCATTTTTAGTGCATTATTTTTTTGCCTTTTTGTAAACCCCAAGTTAATCGTGTTGCTTAGTCAAGAAAGGTATTTGTATACAGTTTTGGATTGGTCGTGAACCATGGTAGTTTATATATCGTTGAAGAATGGGGAAGAAATCTTATTACCCCCATATTTGCTTAATGAAGGCTCCATATTCTTGACTCATCTAATTCGGGTCATTAGGAATAATAATGAGTTTTAGTAAAACTCAAGTGTAGGGATGTCTTATAAATCCCATATGTATTTTATGTTATTAAAAATCGAAAAAAAGAGAAAAGCAAAAAATAGCTCCACTGTAAAGTATTGTATGTATCATTTGTTGTATATGTAGGAAATATTGTATATTGAAATCGGGAAGGTCGGGTCTTGTCTTAAGCAACTTTGTATATATCGTTTGTAAACGATTAACTTGCCACCCAAAAATCAAATGTCTATCCATAACCGTGCTATCCGAACCCTAAGCCCTAACATTATAACCCTTTGAAATACCTCTTTGATGGTAAATACTAGGTGCTTACACCATAGCGGTGGAAGTTTGATCCTTTCTCAAGCCTATGGTAACCTAGATGATACGACAGGTAATGAGTGTTTACTTTTCCCCTCCTCATTGTATTACATCATACATCTTGTGATGAAGAAAACCAAACACTTATCCCTGAAGTGCTAGCATGTAAGATCTGTGCTTTACTAGCTTAGGTCTATCTAATTTATGTTGTAAATTATTTTTATTATTAAGTTAAATGACCCCTTTAACGACTATCCTAGGTAGAAAAGCCCATTTACTTAAGGACAAGCAAATCCCAAGGGTAGGGATGTATGATGAGGTGTCATTTTATACGTATTTCTGGGGTCATTTCACCCCCATATATATCGAAATGTGCCTTAAAAACGCCTTAAATCATTTCCTTTTGTGTTTTTAGCAATTTGGAAGCTCTTGGTGTAACACCCCCAAATTGGGTCGCAACGGAATAAGGGCCCGGGGCGTGTTACTTTAATGATCAACAACACAAGATATATATAGAACGACCAAAAAGTCGTTTAAAACCGATACATTGGATTTACAAAGTATGTGTTACATAAGCCCGAAGCTTTACTTGTTCACTTGTTCAAAATACAAAGATTTCTAGCCCATAACAGATATACAAAATGTAATGCGACAAAATCATTAATGCATGATATCCAAATCAAAACCACCAATGTATCCCTTGCACCTCGTGCTTATTGACCTCCTGAAAAACATTGCTTTAAAACGTAAACAATAATGTTGGTGAATTCATAGGTTTGATAAATCGTATATTGTAGGACCACAAGATTTCCCAAGTGTATGATAATGCAACAGATGCAGACATCATATAAATGTAATTACGTTGCCATAAGCTCATGACACTGAAGCTCGACATAAATGAATATCATATAAATGGCCTACATTGCCCGTGATGATGTTCTAACCCGAAACATCTTATGTTCGACATGGTATACGTTCGTTTTCCCAGTGATAGCTAATCACCCGAACGGGGATGTCAATCCCAATAGATCTATTCATAACATTCACGCTCACAATCCAGTAATACTGATAGTTCATGATAATGGGCTCAACTAGGGTTATCGCTACTTAGGCAACACGTAATCATAATGTAAAACTTATCCACTTGTGTCCAATTATAAAACGGTGCATGTTTCTCACCCCAAAAACTTATAAAACAAATCATGTAGAACGTGGGGCTATGAACTCACCTTGAGTGAGCGTATATCAAGTATATCACAGAAAATGCGTCACGGTAATGATCGAGTGCAACCTAATCCAATATAGGTCGTATAAGTACTAATCACTTTGAGTAACTACTACCATATACAATTCTATATAGCTCAATCACCATCTAATCATTTTAGTGAAATCATATTTATAAAGTGTAAACGTTTATAAATACACCTTTAGTAATGGCTAGGTTTAATAAAGTAGTGTTGTACAAAGACCAAGTGGGAAAGTTTGTGTGTTTCTTGTCCCTAATGTTGTTGTTGCCGTGTATAAGGGGGGGG